>JASDQU010946778.1:64607-79589 GCA_032191745.1 Picea mariana | reverse complement strand
GCTTGCCTAACCCTCTACCTTCATAGCCCATTTTTAACAATAACTTGGACCCTATTCCTCTTGTGTGATTTTCAAAAACACCAAAGCATTCATCTTGAGAGGAATTTGAAGATAAACTAACATTACATACCTCATGTTCATGCATGTACTTGGTAAGGGTTTCCTTTGCCTCATGAAGTTGAGTCTCCATCTCATGCAACTTTTCAAGAAGTTGGTCTTTCTCCTCCTTCATGGCCATCAACTGCTCTTGAAGGACAATGCTCTCTTCTCTATCTTCCCACAATTCTTGTACCATATCTCTCATGGTTACAAACTCCTTCAACATATTTTTGTCAATGAACTTGGATAATGAAGATGTATGATAACTATCAATGTTTGAAGCTTCCTCCATCCTTGCAAGATATCAAACTTCAACACAAAACTTGCACAATAATACCAACAGCTAAATCTCTAGCTATCAATGGCAATCACATAAGAAAAACTGTGCTCTGATACCACCTGATCTAAAAATACGGGGCTGACTTGTTATGCTATGCAAGCACCCTCTATTTCATTAAAATAAAACTTTTCAGGACCTTGCTCAATGTCTTAGTTATGCAAGATAAATTATGTGCCAAGTTTATGCATCTTCTTTTAAATGTTCATGTGTGAGGAAATTTTCTTTTAAATGGTTAAATATGTGTTTTAAATAAATACACAGCAAACATAACTTGTAGCAAATAAACCATCAAACTCACAACAATAACAAGATGATAAAGGAGTTCACCCCCAATTGGGCTACATCTCCTTGAGCCTCCATCGATGGACTAGGCTCTCTGGGATTAGTTTGTCAAAGATTCTTTTACAAACTGCTGCTCAACTACAATGGATTTTCTGACTGTACCATTGGGTTTAAAATACATAAAAACCCCAAAAATGACTAATAGAACTCTGAAAATGGATCATGGCTCATCCGGGCATGACCTCTTCTATATGTGGCCTTGAGCTTCCTTGAGCTTCCTTGTGGAAAAAACACCTGTAAAAGTCCTCAAATGCCTCTAAAACCTATTCCAATGTGTTTAGAGCATAAAAATTAGCCAAAAATGACTATTCAATCACAGAAAATAGACTTGGGATCATCTGAGTCATGGCCTCAATCAATGAGGGCTTCAAGCTCCCTAGAGCTCTCTGAAACTTCAATGGTGAAAAACCTACAAAATAAGTCTTCAAATGCCTTTGAAAACAGTGCCAATGGATTCAGAATGTCCAAAAACCCCTAGCTGGGCTTTTTCGACACCTCATTTGGCCAAAAAATGAAGAAGTTAGGCTTCCTGGAAGTTTCCCCTTCAAACTTGTTGTCTTTGGTTCACCAAAATGCACCTCTGTGCGTCCAACCTAGCTCACGCGCTCAATATCATGCTAAAACCTAGCACCAGGTGCACAACTACATAACCATGTGAACTGTAGGACGGTTAGGGCGCACCTAGCCCCTAACCGCCAAAACCGTGGACATATGGGTCACCATGTGAGCTCGTTTCCCGCACAAAAGGGCTAGGTTCCAAGAGCGAATGGACAAACAACAAGTGTCGGGCGTGTGGTGTTGTAACCATTTCAATAACCAAATCCGCATGTGTTTTATATGATAGTCACATGGCGCACATTGTTAATCAGTAGTCATATGCGTTAACAACACAACCGCGAGCTGGGGCTAAGCCCCAGCCCGACCCCTGCGCCGAAATAAACATAATTCAAACTTAAATATATTGTGATTTGTATTATGATAAGAACCATATGGTGGGCACGCTATTTGGGTGGCCCTTCCCAAAGCTCTACCCCTACTTCGGAGGTCACGGAGTCGAGTCCCGTGGACTCACCCATAGTTTTTACCATAAACCAAATATCGTGTAACTTAAATAATTGTAAAACCTTATAGTGTTAAGAAACACTATGGTGGAACATTGGTTGGTGGCCTTTGCCAAAGCTTTTCACTATGGAGGGAGGTCCGGGGTTCAATCCCCATGGACTCCACAAAATTTTACCAAACACCCAAACTAAAAACAGGGTGCCACGTGGCAACCCATGCCTGGGCCACGTGGCACCTTACCATTTGCCACAATGATGCCATGTGTCCCAATATCATTCACCCACATCTGTCAAATCAAAACATACCATGTCCGCATATGCCAACTCAGCATTGACACATCATCTTCCACGTGTGAGTAGTACACCTGCCACATCATCATGTACGGACTGTACGAACTGTACAATCAGCATTTTTTTTGCCTGTTTGGCAAATTGAACAGATCGCGATATCTCTCTCATCCGATGTGTGTTTGACCCCGAACGAGTTATGTTGGGTTCATGACGACGAGGCCTATGCACCTGTTTGTTTTGAGGCAATTCTGAGAACTTTGATTTTTGAGCAAAATTTTGACCCTTGGTCCAGATTCTGATTAGAGATACACTTCAATTAGAGATATACTTGTGATAGTTGTAGTAATTAAATGGAAGGTACACCAGATGGGCATGAAGATAGCTTTTCTGAATGGTGTAGGTATTGTACATGGATAAACCACAAGGATTCGAGACACATGACAGACAGACACATATCTGCATATTGAAGAAAGTTTTGTATGGATTGAAACAAGCACCCAAGGCATGGTACGTTAGAATTGATAGCTTTCTGATGAGCTTTGGCTTTACCAAGAGTAAAGAAACTCCCAACCTTTACTACAAGGTTAAGGATAGTGGACCAGTCATATTACTGTTAGATGTGGATAACTTGTTTCTAACAGGGGATGAGAAGCTCATCACTAAGTGCAAGAGAAATCTTGCATCAAATTTGGTTCAAGATGAAAGACCTAGGTATGATGCATTATTTCTTGGGTCTAGAGGTGTGGCAGAAATCGGACGAGATTTTCATGTGCCAAGGAAAATATGCGGTAGAGATCCTGAAGAGATTTGAAATGATGGACTGTAAATCCATTCCCACACCGATGCTGATGAACCTGAAGTTATTGAGTGATACTTCTTCAAAGATAGTGGATGTCGCCATGTACATGGAGATGATTGGTTCATTGATGTATTTGAAGAACACTATGCCAGATATATGCTTTGCGGTGAACACTTTGAGTCAGTATATGGTTAAACCAAGATGCTTGCACTTGATTGCAACAAAGCATGTGTTAAGGTACCTGAGGGGCACGATAGAATTTGGAATTCGATATGTTTCAGATCATAAGATAAGACTGCAAGGCTATGCTGATTCAGATTGGGCCGGTAGTGTCACATATCAGAAGAGCACATCAGGATGTTATTTCAGTCTAGGCTCAGCTATGATTTTGTGGCTCGGCAAGAAGCAGACTAGTGTGGCACTCAGTACAGCGGAGGCAGAATATATAGCAACATGTTCAACTAGTAATGAAGTTGTGTGGCTTCAAAAGTTTCTTGCAGAGCTATTTGATCTTGAGTTGGAGGTGACTTGTAAAAATTTTTTACAGCCAAAGTTGTATACATTTGTTTGAGAACCCATGTGTTTCATGACAAGTCCAAGCACATCGATATCAAGTACCATTATATCCAATATCTAGTGCAAAAGGGAGTTGTGAACATCCAGTATATTGGCATAAATGAGAAAATAGTAGATGTGTTGACAAAGCCTCTATCAAAGGTAAATTTTGAGTACTTCAGAGACAATCTCGGTGTGGTCCAAAAGGATTTACCTCATAAGAGGGAGTGATGAGTCACATATGTGATTCTTGGGGTAGTAGCTTACAAAGTGTAGAAGCAACGGGTAGTCATTCATAGGAACATTACTGGTTGTGGCACCAGTTAACATGACCTCACACAAGGTCAACAGTATGTTGAGCCTTCAAGGCTGGCAAATGCCTAGCTTTCAATATGGAGGGCCAACCTGTGTGGTTGGAGGTGTTCCTAACCTTGTGATAGATAGGTAGTGTGTGCGCACTATATCGCCTGATCCTTATGGTTAGATGTCTGGTCACTATGGACTGGATGCCTACTGTGCCAACTAGAAGGGATAGCTTCAGGGATAGTTTTCCATATTTTTTGTGAGTTGGATAGATGTGACAGTTTCCCAGACTCCATATGGACTGGGTAATAGCACAGTTATGTGTGTGAACTGGCTCAAACTGAATAGTTTCTCAGACTATGTTTGGATTAGGTGGTAGCACAGTTCTATGTGTGAACAAGCTCAAACTGAATAGTTTCCCAGAATCCATTTGGATTGGGTAGTAGCGCAGTTCAATGTGAATTGGCTCAATTGTATATTTTCCCAAACTCTGTGTGAATTGGGTGGTAGCACAATTCTGTGTGAAGTATCTAGTTATCTAACTTTGAGTGAGCTATATGAAGTCTTGTAATGACATAAGGTCCAAGAGGACGACGAGGTTGTTCCCACTATAGATATTCCACATGTGTTGATGAGGCCCTAGATGCATGACTGTGACATGACCATCAAATAGTCTATGTGTGACTATGATAGATTCGGTGTATAGCTATGATGGTGACTATGATGTATCGATTCATCATATAGTCTATGTGTGACTATGACAGAGCCTATTTCGATATTATGGTGATACTTGTGACATGATTTGTTTGATCATGAGATAGCCTATGTGGCTATGGTGATGCTACCTGTAGACTGGTCTGCAAGACCGTGTGAGTATTTCCCATGCCATGTCAGATGGATGGATGTGATTGAGACCATTACATGAAGAACATCATAGTTAATACCTCCCTAGCTAAGAGGGAGTGTTGATGTTTCGATAGTTGCAGGAGGTATTAACCTCCAATATAACCTTTGCACTTATAGTAGAATCTTCTGGAAGCAATAGAACCATTAAACAGATGTGGAAATACCCTAGAAGAGAATTTAGCCCAAAACGATTAATAATAAAGTAATAGAAGGCTCCAAAAAGTGAGGTCGGCCTCACATGAAAAGACACCTTGGAAGACTAGTATAAATAGAGGCTAGGCGCTCCTCATTTGTACACACACTCAATCACTTATCTAGTGCGCAAGTTTAAGGAGTAGCAGTTGTAGCAAAAGTAGGTGCAAGTTTGGAGAGATTAGTGCAACAGTTGTCGTGGAGTGATCTCGGTCTTTTTGGTAGCTCTCTTGTGTGCTTCTCTTGGTAAAGGTACACTTCTATTGGTAGAGTTATGCTCTCTTGATGTTGTGTTATTATCATAGCAGTATTGATATTTCTGGTTAGGGTTTATTTGTTGGTTCTAGTAGACTTGTCGAAATCTATCTAAGAAAAGGTTATTGTGCTCAGGGGTGGCATGTGTAAGTGCTTATGGTTGGGTGACAATGATGTGACATTGTTTATGGTTAAATGAGCATATCAAAATTTTAACAGCCCCTTCTTCTGATCGGCTTTAACTTTTCTCAAAAAAACTTGTGCTAGTTTCAAACTACCTTTAGTTAAGTCATAAATGACTTAATATTAGTTAGGGACAAATATTAAATAATCATAATAATAGATAAAGGGAAAATAAATAATAATTAATAGGTGGGACCCCTAATTCCTTTAAATATTTTTTAATTTTGATTTCCTCTCTGTCGCTCCATAATTTATTTAAATGATAAATCATGCCACCTCACAAATATACACATATACAATCACTTTGAACAGCTCCTTGTATCTCCCAAAATTATCCACATATCCCAAAATTATCCACATATATATATCCAATACATAAAATGTATTTGCCACTGCAAAAAGAAAATATTAATTGGTTGTCCAAAAATGAAGACACAGTATCATGTCATCCAAAAATGAAGTCAAAATATAAATAAACTGTCCACCACCATAAATAAGTGTGAAATATTAAAAGTCATATTTACTATGAGAAGCAGTCTACTTCTTCTCATTGCTTGCTACCTTTTCTGCTTTGTTTTTTGAGTTGGCCTTCTTGGAGTGTGGCCGATTGGATGCTTGAGGATGAACTTCATTGAAAGCTCAGGAATTCTCACTAGCTTGGTGAGTATGGGAAGTGACTGATTGAAAGGAATCATCATATGACTTAGAATGACTGGTCATTTTTTTGTCTTTGCTTGACTTAGTCTCACGGATGGCTACTTCCAGTCTCTTTCTTGCATGTGAAGATGTGACAGGGGATGTAATGTGGGAAATCTGCTAGGTATGTTGGTTGACTGGAGGCACGGGTGGCAATGGAAATGAAACTGTGGACCAGACATCGTGATGGACTACATGAGGATGAACAATATCCTACCAGCCATCATCAATAGGAACCTCTGGTTGGAGGGATACATGAGATAGAACATGAACATTAGAAAGGATTGGGCGAGGTTGGTAAGGAGGCCTTTCTAGTCAAGGATGTGGCTAGAAAAATCCTTGGCCCACTAAGTTAAAGAAACCATCTTGAAATAGTTGATTCAATTCTTGAGGATCAGCATCAAAATGTATGGAGAATCTTGGTCTCTTGTTACCTCTCTACCAAAAATTGTTTTTGCCTCTTCCTCTACATGTGTCATTGCTTCCTCTGCTGAAGAAACTCATTATCTAAATACAATCTCAGATCAGTATATGAAACAAGAAATACCAATCAACCATCAAATTACTTTGCCTAAAGATAAATTTAAAACATTGGCTCTTATCTATCCACACACAAGCATGCATACAATCAATCCATTACTTTGCATGTATCAATCATAATCATTTTTTTGACTTAGATCCACAACTATCATATCTAGAATAGGGAAATCTAATGATATTTTGGATATGATTGGATTTGTAATGAATGAAAAGTGATACTTATGAAAGGGAAACAATGTTTTTTTTTTCATAAGAAAAAAAAACTTTTATATTCATATCAGAATATACATGTTGCGGTTTTTCATGTCAAGCCTCTATAGGATTTCTTCAAGAAATATACAACCTATACATCTAATCTACTTCAAAACAATCCTTTATAGGATTTTTCAAAAACTCTTTCATCATGTTCAAACTGACCAAAAAACATATACAGCCCTATATGTCCAAGAAAGAAAAACTTCTTCAAAGACGAAACTCAATTACTTCAATTTATGTCTGAAAGGGAAACAATGGTTACTGTTCTAAACCAGATTAATTATTAATCCAAGATCAATTGTATAATCATATCATAATCCTCACTCAACTGCAGATTTCATCAATACTACTCACTGTTCCAATTTAAAATTTCATTTTATCAATCTTTCCAAATTAGAGAGTCTCTATACAAAAACAAAACATGGGAATAATAATAAAATGATTTTGGGAAAAATGAGGGCTTTATAATTTGCATAAAGTGAAATCATGGACGAGAAATGAAAAGGATTAGTGTTCTTTCTGCATACAAATTATCATCCCATCAATCAATGAGAACAATTGCAGACCTATAAATTAAAACTCTGTAGTTATTTTCCTTTTGATTTCTTAGAGTTCAATAAATTAACAAACGTTCAAAAGAGTTCCACCCTATAAATATTTGTAAGAAAAAACATATACAAACTCCTTTAAGTATATCCATTCTAATTATGCTTTATTAAATATATTTTATCCATAGAAATCATTAAATATCAATCAAACAGAGCACATGAATGGTTTGATCAAATTGTTTGACTAGTTCTCATCTCTGTGTTGCCACATATATCATTCATACATATTGTCAATTAAAAAAATGTCAAAATCTAGGTGTCATCAAAGTAGGGTTTTCTTTTTGAAAAACATTTGCAAATGACGAGATTTGTAATCAATATGTCTACCATATGAGACCAATAACATGATGTTGAACTACTCACATGCTTGGAGTCTCATCACTCAATATTATACAACATTTCCAACACTGTCTTGGGAAAAAAATTATTTGTAGAACCAAATATAAATAAGCAGGCCTAAATATCAGTCATGAATTCCACGAAAATCAATGTGGGGTTTCAAATTTTATTCTTTGAAAATAATCAATAGCTCAAAATTTTCCTTGAATCCAAAAATAAGAGCAAGTCGAGACAGAAAGTCAAGTTGAAACCTACATTTCAAACCCCTTTAAAATCATAAAAGCATAACCTTATTAACTGCAAGCAGATTAAACCCATGCCAGCAGGAGGTGTATTAAATCATATCCATTTATAAACTTATGCATATGCCGAACAATTGTCACAGTCAAACTGAGTTGTCCTTGCACAATTAGCCCAAACATTTATTTGTAACTTCCCTTTAAACAAAGTCGAAATGATAACTCTGATAGTGCAAATTATGTGTTTTTCATTTGTTTTGTTTTAAAATGGAATCCATACCAAATGTACAAGAAACAAATGATGCACGATACCGAGCCGCAAACCAAAATAAACCCACATAAACAAGACCAGAATGCGATCAAGCTAGTGAGATTTTTCCTTTATACTTTATTCACAACTCTTTTTAAAAACCCAACTTTATTGTAAGCTTATCGTGCAAAACTTAAGTTATATATATCACTGGTGTTTAAGACCTAGTTATCATTTGATTTCATACTAACCCAAAAACATGTAATAACCCATCATTCACAGTCTCTTAAAAATCCATGCACAACATAGAGTCACACTTAAAACATATACACAGATGCAACTAGACTAGAGCCAATATTCAAAATTATCAAAGCAAAGTAACCTATTGATGCCAGAAGAGTAAAAAATGTCCATACTTCTCCAAGTCGACTAAATAGCCACAAAATAACAGCCAAAGATCGTTATGCAACCACCAACTGAGTTCCAAAACTCAAAACCCTCGGCTAAGAGAAGCAGAGTATTTCCAAACAACGACAATGAAAAAAGGAGGTATACCTCAGGAGGGAAAACCAACAGAGAGTGCATTAACTTTCCTTTACTTCACGTTGCCTCCACAATCGAATAGTTGAGACCCAATTGGATAGTTGTTTTAGTGCAACTCACTCGGGAGTTCACTCTTTAGTCCTGACAACTTGGATCTTCAGTTTCTAGCTCCAAATACGCTCCATCTTTCTCTAAAATCACCCTCCATGTATGCACCAGCTCCAAGCTCTATTTCTTTCTCTCTCCCCTCCTCTCATGCACAAAAAATCAATGTGTAAAACTGCTCTCCCGGCCATACGAATTTCCTCCCTTTGGCTTGCCTTTCTTGAATCACACTCTTCCCCAAGTTGATTGTACTCAACCCCCATGTACCTAATAGCTTTGTGATGTGAATACTCACACCCAACCTCCTACATGTATCCAATGATTGGATTTGGGAACACTCAATCATAATTTAGAAGGTTCATATACAAATAGCAATTTTTAGGAAAATGGGTTGGATTAATATCCATGGGCAATTCCCCATTGAACCCCTCTTGGCCATTATCATATACCCTCCCCTCTCTTGTGGATTAATTTATCCCCCGTCTCTATCCACGTCCCCTTAGCAGTTGGCATCATATTTTATTATTGAAACATCAAAATACAATTCACATATTACATCACTATGGTTGTAGCCACATATTATTTCTACATCAAGAATAATTAAACTGGGGATTATAGTGGGGATGTTACAGATTGCAAGGATAAATGCTACTTGTTTAGTCTACAAACTTTATCCATACAATCATGTATGTTATGGACCACATCTTCCTCTTGTATTATGAGGCCTTACATGCAGTTTCCCTTGAGGTACAAAGGTGGGATTTGTAGGGCGGACAAGAAAAGGAAAATCTACTCGTATTCAATCATTTTTTTGCAATGTGGAACCAACAAGCAGCATAATTGTCATCGATGGAATAAACATCTCCATAATAGGGCTCCATGATCCAAGATCCAAATCAAGCATTATTCAGCAAGACCCAACAATGTTTGGCGGGAAGGTTTGTTTGTCTTTGTATCCCACACTATACATACATAATCGTATCAATTTTAGTGATAATTATTCTTGTATTGAAGAATATCAATATTTCTTAAGAGGATCCTAATGGTTTTTCTTGTTAATGAAGATTGACTTTGTTTTTTCTTGTGCTTCAAGCTTTGGAAAAGTGCTAGCTTGGTGAATTTGTAGGAACAAAAGAAAAGAAACTCGATTCTTTGGGTTTGTGTCCCTTTTTTACATATTCATATAGATCTTGAAGAAGAAAACATATAGTATCCTTTTAGAATGTTTAGTTCAGCTAAAGATTGGTATTCTTGCTTGATGTACTTTTGATTGTTATTGAACTAATTTAATCATTTGTAGACATTAATATTTTTTTTTCTTACTACTATGTGTTTCCCATATTAGAGAAGAAGCATTGAATCTAATGGAATGATCTCCTATGTAGTTGTTGAGAATGGGGAGAATTGGAATGTGGGTCAATTCCAACACTACTAAAACAAAGTTGTACACTTGCTCTTGATGAAGTAATTTCCTGAGTGGACACTGAAATTGAAGGGGTTATTCATGAAACAATTCACAACCAATTTTTTGGTTGCATAGTCATAACTATAGAAATTTGGATGTCATATGTTATTGATATTGACTTGGTCCTGGTATTGAGAGGTGGTATGGCATCAACAACCATTCTATTTACCTAGCTTTCTGGTTCGAAATATTGTTCTTTCCTGGGACAAATTTATTATTTGTTGTTTATATGCTAAAAATTTGTCTTGAATTAGGAGAAATTGTTGAGTATGACACTCCATCCAAACTACTCCAACAAATCATCGGCTTTTGCAAAGCTTGTTTCAAAGTACTCCATCAAATCATCGAGTACAACAAGCAAAGGATAGAAATTTTAATACAATTTTGGTCATATTGGGTTCCCAATATCATGAAGAGTTTTAAAAATATATATCCAACAAATGAATCTGGTGGCTATGGTAGTAAAATATATAGGACTTGAGAATAGCTTACCTAGCAACCTGACATACCTGACTCTTGCATGGCCATTCATTCAAGCTCAAATTTCATGTTGTCCCAGTCGTATTTATCCTACGTCCATATTTATCCCAGTATGGTCACTGCCATGTGAAGCATGCACCATCCATACCTCCCTCTACACATCAGGAATTGTCTTCTATTTACTTAAACAAACAAGCTTGCACAATGTTTCAGTCTAGGGAAGGAACAATGGTGTCAAATGAAGCTTGAAATAAGTGTTGAATTAAGGTATGTCATTTGTGTGTTTCTTCTTATTGAGAATAAATAGCATTGGATTTCTTATTATAGCTTATGCAACATGCATTGCAAATATTCTACTTAAATGTAGATACAAAGTTGCATAGATTAAATGACTTACAGTTGCATAGATTAAATGACTTATAGGTGCATAGCATGAGTATGGTTCCTCCAAAAGTAGGTGTCTTTCCATTTCACTAGTGTTGCTTTGTTCCTCCAGATGAGTAATCTGAAAAGAATGGGGTTGAGTCCTCTTGTGAAAGTGGTGTTGTATAGGTGGTGGAGAAGGTGGTCACACAGTTGTGTAGACGATGGAGACGGTGGTAGCAAGTTGTGAAGGTAGTGGAGGTGGAGACTGAGGTGGTGGATTTAATGAAAGCTCAGCATTTATGAAGCAACATGATCATTTATCGAAACACTTTCAAGCCCTGACATAAGTGACTATCAGGCATCGCCATTGTTGGACAGGCACTTTTGGAATACAGTTTTGAGAAAAATCCTAAGTACAGAAGAAGTGTGCAGAAGAGGTGTGCAGAGGAGAAGAAGAAAAACGAGGAAGTGCGTAGCTGAGATGCATCCATAAGGACAACGTGCAGTAAAGCGAGAGAAGAAAGCAAAGGGAAGAATAAAGTAGAATAAAGCGAGAGAAGAAAGCAGATGAAAAGGAAGGGTGACAGCTTGACATTCTAAAGACGAAAGGACATGCAAAAGCAGCATGCAGACGGAAAAGTAGCAAAAGAAAGCAGTCGAACAGCCAGTTAATTGAATGAGCCATGCAATGTAATGGGTTTTTGGGAAAAAACCAAGTAGGGGTTTAAGCCCTAGATTGTATAAACATGTAACAAGTTGGGAGAATAGGGGTTCCCGGAGTGTGGGTTCCTTATGGTTGGTTCCTTGTTGTTGTGGTTCCAGTCTATTGTTGTTTGTTTTTATTCTGTAAGAGAGGAATCAATGTTGGAATGGAAGGGATGATGCAGAGAGAGAAAGAGGCTTGCACTGCAGAGCGGCTAGGCTAGTAGAAGAGAAAGATACCATGATACATATTTATAAGTTTGGTGTGCAAGCCTGAAGCACTTAACAAAAGCATAAAAAAGAAGCCATTCATTGTGGACGTAGCCTAGAGTTGGGTGAACTGTGTTAAATCTTGTGTCGTGTGTCTTTTGTGTGATTGCTTATGAATTCTGCCTGGATGCATAGTATCTTAGATTTGTCTTATGTTTAATCTTTGCGCCATAATCATGACCATCACAACAATAATTTTATGCAATAATCTGGAATATATTGATAATATGAATCTGAATCACTAAGTAAGTTAATATAGAACAAGGACAGAATTACACACACATAACTAATAAGGAAGAGTCAATTGAAGGATTGCCTCCCATTCCCTCACTACTACAAAAACTTGGTTCTCACAATCCCAATAGATACCTCAGTTGAGACTTCATCTGCTCAAGCAACTGATGCAGAAAGGGTCGGTGTCTGGTGGGTTTTGTTGGTCATAGATAAATCAAACCTAGGTTCTTACAAACCACACATAGTGCCAACAAATGGTTATGTTGTCAGGACCCTGAATTTGTGATTAAGGGGATGTTTTGGAGGTCGACTAAGAAAGAGATCTCAAAATGGTTGGCAATGAAGGAACGATATTTTTCTCGACACGAGAACAGAAACCCTCGGATGAGTGAAAACCAATGGATGCAAAGGTATGTGTACATAGATCTACATGAAATTTTCTTTGGTGAATTTTCGTTTATTCTGACTGAGTGGCTAGAAATACTAGTGAGAAAACTGGAAGGTACAGAGCTACAGCGTCGAGGAAATGGACTCTTGAATTGGTAACATAGTTGAATTCTGTAAGTAACCCAACTACTTGTGTAGTTTATTTTTGGTTGGATAGCATACTAGGACGATATATTACAGAGTTTATAGTAGATTGCATTCAATCATATAGTGTCGCAGAAAGGGACTTTTTCAAAGGTTCGCGCAGGAGGTTCATGAATCATTAGGTACGTGGATAAAAATGTTGTTGTGTGATAAGTGCATAATGATAATGGAGTCTAAATGCTAAGGGGATTTTCTCACATAGGGGAATGGGGGATGACAAGAGGATAGTATGAGAGCAAAGGAATGATGAAAAAGGAAGGGAGGTGTTGAGGATGCAAGAAGAGGGTATACCAGGGAAAGAATGCAAGTTTGGAGTATTGCGTGGAGGAAGGAAGTACAAGAGGTAAAGACTAGGGTTGGGAAAGGAGATTAACACAGTGAGATAAAGGGGAGAGAACCTTGTGCAATAGTCCAAATCATGGAGATACCATATATAGGAGGGAAAGAAGAGGAGTTTTAGTCCAGTCTAGTAATAGAAGAATTGTTAATTCCTACTCAGACAGGGTCCTATGTCGAATCCACGACCCCATGTGCATCACCACAATCAATAATAACAATCAAATACTTGTCAAAATAAATTGTAGTTAGCTAGGGAGGATAGAGTAGTAGCAATCAAAGCAGTCGAAGCAGTGTGCAAAGTCAAAATTAGAATCAAATTCAACCAGCATCATCAAGCGGAGGGAACACACAAAGCAGCATGGAAGGGGTAGAAAACACCCTTAGACTGCTTGAATTCCAAGGAGTGGGTTTAGAGGATCCAAAACAACATATGTTTGTCTACAAAATGATTTGGGTTGCTAAGAACATACAAGACAAGGCTGTGAAGATTGTGTAGTTAGCAACAACATTTAGAGGTTGTGCGCTAGTATGGTATATGAAGCTGCAAAACATCATGCCTACAGGACAGGCCATGGATTTAGCAGAGATAAGGAAAGAACTGTTGAAGGAGTTTAAGAAGCCAAATTTAGAGTCACAATACATTGTAGAACTAAAAGAGATTAAAAAGGTGCAAACGGAGTCGGTATGGGATTTCAACCAGAGGTTTAAGGATGTGATGGGTAGACTGACTTTCGAGATCCCAGATCAACAGAATTGAGAATGGTTTATTGCACAGCTTCTATCGCACATTCGCAGGTTGTTGATCCAACAGAAGGTTGTGTCAAAGCCCGAGGCACTAGAAAATGCAATGAAATTGGAATCATCCCCGGTGGGAGATAGTGGAGGAATGGTGCAAGTTCAGGTGTAGTTGGTTGCATTGACGATTCAACTAGAAAAACTAAAAAAGGGGAAGGTGTACCAAATTTCGAACTGAAGGCCATCACTAGCATGAATGCCTAGCATTTGTGCGGTACTTGGCGATGGGAGCGTCAAGTCCATTACTGGGAGGAGGATATTGTGATATATGTAAGAAATGGGGCCATCGCCCAACTGAGTGTCCATTACTACAGAAGTATCAAAGTACCCAAAGCAACCTATTCTACAACTTTTGCAAGTCATTGGGACATGAAGAGAACGATTGTCGTGTGTTCAACTTAATGAGGGAGTGCACATAATATATGTACAGGATTCAAGAGGAGAATGATGCAGCAGAAGGGGGTGGTCCACAATATAATACTCAAAGAGGATTTAATCCAAGGAACAGAGGAAACTTTGGCAGAGGTTGAGGTAGAGGAAATTTTGGTCAAGGAGGATGAGGACCGATTATATGTTATAATTGTAATCAACCTAGACACTTGTCCCACAACTACCAAAATACATGTACAATGTGCACATATTGCATAGCACTGGATTATGTGATAGAATATTGTCCCCAACTCGTTGTGAAATGGTAAGCCAGAGGAAACCAAAACCAAAATGTATAGAAAATATCATCCAAAATGTTAGGATATTTAGACACTTAGGAGTTAGTTAAGATCCACTTGGTCTAATATGTCATTAGGTAAAAGTGTGTTTCTTTAGTATGCATTAGTATG
>JASDQU010946778.1:49270-64507 GCA_032191745.1 Picea mariana | reverse complement strand
AGGGGTTTTACCATGTGAAAACATCGGTGTGTTGATCTTTGATCTAGTTATGTGAGTGGTTACTGAAGGTGTTCGTTCTCTGTTGGAATACCTGTGTTGTCAAACACAAAAGATGCAACAAAGGACCAAGAATATCAATTGTTACACGCGGAGGAGCTAGAACAGGGGATGATATGATGAATGAAGGAACGTAGACTGAACAATCGGTAAGGAAGTCAATAGGGCCTATGTCAACCTTTGATCCTCAGCAAGAAAATGAGACATATAAGAGAGAAAGAATAGAAGTACTTGGATTGGATTGGAGAGCATCAACATTAGTCACACCTCATGTAGAAGATCGTCATGTGCCAGAGAAACCAATTGAAAAGGTAAGCACGCTAAAAAAAATCATGAAATGTTGTGTAGAGTTAATGAAGGATGAAACTGCATTGAGTACATTACATCCTGAGTGGGCCTAATGGTTAAGAACATGTGTTTCCTCCTAAGAGATCACAAGTTCAAATCCAAATGGGTTAGGGTATGTATACCTTCGTAGACTTTACCAGTCAAATCGTTGGGCGGAGGAGGTCTCATACACCAATTTGGTTTTTGGCTTGGTCATGGCCTTAAAAATAGATTATTATTATTATTATATGACATGACTGATCACTACACACAAGGAAGGGAAACTATCGTCGCACAAAGAATGGTAAACCAAGTTCTGCACAGGAAAAGGACCAACAGAGAATTCAAAGTCAGTGCCCAAATTGGGGAGTATGATGTGGATAATGTTATCTTGGACTTGGGGTCTGAAATGAATGTTTTACCTAAGTAGACATGGGAGTCGATGGGAAAAACCAAGCTAGTATGGTCTCTTTTTCATCTAAGGCTCATGAATCAACACAAAATAGTATTGATTGGTCATTTGACAGGAGTACCTGTGAACATAGATGGGGTGTGTAACATGGCAAACTTTGAAGTTATTGAGATCATGGGTGATAGTCAACCATATCCAACACTGATTTGAATGGAATGGGCTTTTGATAACCAAAAAATAATCAACTTGAAGAGGAGGGAGATGATATTTAAAGTGGGAGATTTGAAAGTTACTACACCCTTGGACCCACTAGAAGGAAAGACATACACAAAGCTAGCCAGAGGGAATGACATTGACAACTTATACAACATGACTGTGAGGATGGAGGATTATGTCAACCTGACTACAGATGGTGCACTAAGTTGGTGAAGTATCAGTTCGTGTGCATTAGATTCTGAAGAAGGTCTAGAGAATTGGCAACAGAGAATGCATGAAGTGTCAACTAGATGATGTGCATGCATAACCCAATTATTGCGCTAGATTGGAATGGAATTATGTGATCCACCCAGGTATGATGGATTAATTGCTATAATCATGTTTGTAAAGGAATTTGAGTTGTAGGTACCCGAACAATAAAAGTTTTTATCACTATATGTTGTCTTGAAAGCGACTCCAGCTAGATGATGGGTTGCACACATAGAGGGAATAAAATACTGGTCACAGTGTAGCAAAATAATGCAAGTAAGGTTTGGCATTGAAGAAGAAGATATTGCACAGAAGTATACAGAAGAGAGTGATCTAGTGGGTCATGTTGAATAGTGCATGGCTCTATGGAGTTCAATATTGGAAACAAATTGGACGCACAGACTTATACACACACTAGACACAATTCTAAAGAACTAGTATTTGGAATTGGAAATGCGCAGGGAGACAACAAGATGGGAAGAGATGGTCTAGAGGTTCAAAATCACATTTCATTTGAAAATGAATCTCCATAAATAAATGCAGCACTGCAGGCCATTTGAACTAAGATCTTTTCAGAAGAGGGGGCGATGGAGGTGGTACCAATATGCAGTGTGCATGGAGCGTCTATGACTGTCCATGAGCTATTGGAGTGATACAATGTAGCTAAGGAAGAGCATGATGAAGAGGATCCAAGAAATATACAAGTACCTGAGATAGAAGGAGATCGAGCTAGTAGAAGGACCAGAGCTTGAATCCATCACATATACACATCCTATAAAGACGTAGAAGGTAAACATTGGGACAACAGAGAATCTGAAGTTTGTGCAGATAGGAGATTATTGGAGTGATGAGACAGTTGAGAAGATTGCAGACTTACTGCGAGAATATTAGGATCTATTCCCAACGACATTTTTAGAGATGAAGGGAATAGCAGGGGACTTAGGCGAGATGAATATCCCACTGAAACCAGGAGCTAAGCCAATGCGACAGAGGCCTTACAGGTTAAATCTGAGGTACAAGGAAAAGATGAAGGTTGAAATAGATAGGATATTGGATTCAGGAATCATCGAACCGGTAGAAGAATCTGAGTGGATCAGTCAATGGTAGTACAGGAAAAGAAGACATGAGGAATCAAGATCTGCGTGGATCTAAGGAAGTTGAATGATGTGTGTTTACATGACCCTTTCCCAACACCATTCATGGATAACGTACTAGAGAACTTAAGAGTCCAAACAACTTACTCTGTCATAAATGGATTCTCAGAGTACCATCAGATAAAAATTGTGCAAGAGGATTGACACAAGACCACTTTTGCGACAGAGTGGGGAATTTATTAATATACAGTAATTCCATTTGGATTGAAGAATGCCCCTACGGTGTTTTCCAGAGTATTGGTTGTAGTTTTCAAGGAATTTATCCATAAGTTCCTGGAAGTGTACTTGGATGATTGGACTATGTTCAATCTATTGAAGGATCGTATAGAATTCCTTAGCCTAATTTTGGATCAGTGTAGACAGTGCCATATTTCACTGAACTTGAAGAAGTGTATCTTTTGTGCACCATTTGGAATTATGTTGGGACATGTAGTATGCAAACAGGGAATATTAGTAGATCCAACAAAGATTGCAGTAATTCTTGAGCTAGAACCTCCTACATTAGTCAGATAGTTGATGGTAACTATGGGTCATACATGATATTACAAGAAGTATATCAAGGGATACACTATGCATATCACAACACCGATGGAAAAATTATTGAAGAAGGAAGTAAAGTTTCAATGGAACGGGGATTTTCAGAAGGGTTTGGATGCTTTAAAGAATAAACTTGTGACTGTGTCAATTTTGATTTTTCTAGATTGGAACAAGGAGTTCCATGTACATGTAGATGCATCGTCCATAACGTTGGGCACAGTACTATCCCAACTAGGGGAGGGAGACATAGATCACCCAATTAATTTTGCAAGTAGGAAGTTGTCCATAGCATAGAAGAACTATACTACCACAGAACAAGAAGGATTGGAAATGGTCTATGCACTATAGAAATTCAGGCATTATCCATTGGGGTCTCACTTTAAAATGTATACAGACCATTTTGCATTAAAATACTTAGTTAACAAGCCATTGTTGGGGGGGAGAATATGCAAATGCTATTATTATTTCAGGAATATGACTTTGAAATTGTAGTGAAACTAGGGAAGATGAATATAGGACCAAACTATATATTGTGCATACTGACAGGTGAAGATGCATGCAACTTAGATGATAGCTTCTCAAATGCACAACTATTTGCAGCAAAGATGGCGGATGATTACTTCTCAGATATCATGTAGTTTCTAAGTACAAGTATGGCTCCATCAGATATGGCGGTTGTGCAAAAGAAACAACTACTAGTGAAAGTTGTATATTATCAGTTGATTATAGGGAGTTTATACAAGTTGGGTGCAAATGGAATATTGAGACGTTGTGTATTGGAACATGAGAAAACGACAATACTTGAATAAGTGCATGATGGGATTGCAGGAGCACATTATGCAAGGAGAGAAACTACAAAAAATATTGTGTGCACTGGGCTTTGGTGGCCCACACTTCACAAAGATGTGAAGGATTATTGTCAATCATGTGATGTATGCCAACGAGTGGGAAAGACATCTAGGAGGGATGAAATACCTATGAATCCACAGGTTACTTTGCAATCATTTGAGAAATGGGCCATAGAATTTGTGGGGCCAATCAACCCACAAGAAAGAAGATCGGGGGCAAGATACATAATCACTGTGACAAAGTACTTGACAAGATGGGCAAAAGCAACACTAGTTACGGATTGTGCCACAAAGATTATTATGAGGTTTTTGTTTAAGAATGTAGTCACAAGGTTTGGATGTCCGCGCATACTACTCTGTGATCAAGGCACACACTTTCTGAACAAGACAGTTGCAACATTGATTGAGTTCCAAATCCATCATAAAAATAGTACCCCATATCATCCCCAAGCCAAGGGAACAATGGAATATTAAATAAGATCTTGGAGAATTCTTTGATAAAAATTTGCAAAGTAGGGAGAGACAATTGGGACTTAAGAGTTCTTGTAGTATTATGGGCTTACAGGACTACAAGTAAGAAGTTGACAAGGTAGACATCTTTCAATTTGATCTATGGACAAGAAGCAGTGATGCCAATGGAGTTTATTCTACCTAGCCTGCACATAGAGGAAAGACTGGAACAAGCTATTGGACTCTGGTGCAATAGAGGAAAGACTGGCATAGTTGATACAACTTGAAGAAGATTGGTTTGTCGCAAGTTTCCATCAACAATTTTAGAAAGCAAGAGAAAAGGCTTGGCATGATCGACACATTAAACAGAAGAAATTTCAAGTAGGATATTTGGTATTACTTTATGACAGCAATTTTATACAGCATCCAGTAAATTTTAGAATGAATTGGTTAAGACACTATGTAATTCAACATGTCACAAAGACGGGTGTTGAGAAGTTGGAAACCCTGAATGGAGAAGTCCTCGGAGGAATGGTGAATGGAAGTTGGTTGAAACTCTATAGAGACAGTCGGCACTCTGTACAGTAATATGGGTTGCGCCAGAACACATGTATCATAGTAGTTGTACCATAGTACAGAAGAAAAAAAAAGGGAACAAAAAATTAAATAAAAAGTGGATATAGAAAAAAGAAAAAGATTACAGAGTACAAGACATACGAAAATAGCACAGATGGAATGGTTATCATGGATCATAATGGAACTGCACCAATTCAGCAAACAATACACAGAAAAGAAATATTGTGAAGCACATAGATGCAACAACAAAAAACATTGCACAGTTTTTCAATGACAATATCATTAAAAGCATTAAAGCACGGAAACGATGGTTGCGAAGCAGGAATGATAGGTCATAAAGGCGACGTATAATCTTAAATGGTAAAATTCGTAGTAGATCATGACAGATTGGCAGTACGAGGAAAAAATCACATGACGGATTTGGTAATAAGGATGCATTTATGAAACAACTCATCAACCACGTTGGCGGATTGGACAAGGTCATTAAGGTGGGATAAGATATGCACAGTTGGAAACAAGGCACAAAAACAACAGAAAGTCGTTAAGTGTAAGTCATTGTTGCATGCGAGCAAGAGAAGAATAGAGAGAACTAGAGTGAATTTGACTACACCAGAGTCAAGCTATAGCTACCAGAGCACATACATCAAGCTAGTAAAGGAATCTGTCATGAAAAACAAATGGCGCCACCAAAGGTTGGAGCATCGTCTGCAGCAGGGTGAAAATAAGAAAAAAGACTAATAGAGACACCAGAGGTCGAAGAAGTAGTTGGAGCTTCAGCTTCAGTGTCACAAGCGAGTTTCCACAGATATTACCTACCATCGAGGATGGATAATGCACCACTGATACACGTACCCACCAATGGGAAATACCCATTGTCGACATCACCAGTGCCCCCTGGTGTAAGCATCGAAGGAGAGATGCTCAAAAATATTGCACGTCTAAATTTCATGGATCATGACATCACTGACGCACATAAATTCTCGGAGCTGGCCATGGAAAATATTTTTGCACGAGGAGCGTACCAACTATAGGAGCAATCTTATTGGAAACACAGGAGTGGGCCACAGGGTTGGAGAAAAGTTTGGATATTAATGCATGTGTGAAGGTGTTGCTCAGTTGTGTCCATGGGGGGATACTCTGGCTTGATCCCCCAATATCAAACAATACTCTATTGATTGCATGTATTACGGGACTTCCAAAAGTTAGCGAGGATCCGACCCTTTCATTCAATAAGGTAGGAGAGTGAGCCCTCTCAGATTCGATGAAAGAAAAGTTTCAGACATTCAGAGGGAAGAGGGGGCTAGATGTGAAAACATCAGTGATGAAAATGTTAGATTTGTGACGCAGGTACTCGCATACAAGATGTTGCACAAGTGTTGCAAAGATGAAGTACCAGCTGCAGTCATTGTAGCTGCAAAGAAATGTGTTGGAGGGGTTCAGATGAACTAGGCCACCTTCTTGGTGAACCGGTTTTTACAGGATTGCATTGAGGCCCAGGAGAAAGGCACGAAATTCCATTATGCATGGTTTTTGATCTTGATTGCATTGGTCGGGTGACAAGAACCAAGGTACTACCAGCACATGCGCACATCAGGCAGAGGCAATTTGACTCAGAGATATGCCAACTTATCGAATACGACGATTAAAAGAAGACAATTTGACTCCAATGAAACATTTTATGTATACTTGGAAAATATCACGCATTTAGGTGCACATACATCATGCATATCAGCAGAGACGGTGGCAACATATAAGTATATCGCATGATTTAAAGCAGGCATCCACCACATGTATGTGCAAGCTAAGAAGGACCCATTGAGACAATGGTTTCCAACTAGTTACAAATTGACGATAGAGGACGTGTGTTTGATAGTGAATGATTGGGAAGAAGGCTAGAAAATCCCAGCAGAGAAAACAGGACAACCAGAAGAAGAAGAAGAGCAAGACAAAAGTGAGGAGGACTCAGATGACGAGCAGGGAAATGATCATACTAATGGAGCAGGTGATATGCTTGGCACATCCACCGCAAAATCTCAACATGCAGAAGTAAAATAAAGGATAAGGGGAAAGAAATTGCAGGAGGGGTGTGAAAAAAGACTAAAGCGCATAAAGAATCCCCAGGGTATACCTTAACAATTGATGATATGGATAGGATCGGATACGAGGTACAGGATGTCACAGAAGAAATAATGGAGGAAGCCACTCGAAAGCAAGTAGAACATCAACAAAGAGTGCAGGATCAACTGGCAACACTCCAACAGATGTTGGAAGCAGCACACATCACCAAAGAGATCAAAACCGGGGCAGGACCCTCCAGTATTCCAGTCAAGGAAGTAGACAATGTGCATCTAGTATTGACTCAGTTAACAACCGAACGCGGGATACTACAGCTTGAGACAGATGCACTAGAAATTTCGACAACTGAATTGCAACAAAGGGTAAATGCACTAGGACATCTGAACCTAGTTGTATCAAGGATGCCAGTAGAAAGACTATAGGACTTGCAAGTAGGCTTATTGCAAGAGATTAAGAACATAGGAGAGGAAGCAAAGAAAAATCTGATCAAATTGATGGAGGAAGGGGTTCAGTTGCAACAACAATATGACGTTGTGCTTCAACAAAAGAAGGAATTTGAAAGCCGGGTGGAGGAGGTATTGAAGGACAAAACTGAGGCCGAAGAAATGGTGAAGAAATCCCTTAAGGAAAAGGATGAAGTTGAGCGTATAGCGCAGAAAACCCAAAAAATTGTCCAAAAATTATACAAGGTCATACCAGAAGTCCCCATAGTAGTAGAAGCTACTATGGAGGAACAAGTGTTAAATATCGGTGAAGTCATCAAGGACTTCAAAGTGCAAATTGAGAATTTACAATTGCGGAGCATGCCAGGAATGCCATCGAAAGTGAGAGAAGGCAGAGAAAGAGTGGCGACAACAGTAGTTGCCAACATTAAGATGATAGAAGGAGAATGTGCAAAACTTTGTGAGGAGAGTGTGTAGGTTTGGACAGAGTTAGTAGAATACCCTGAGATGAAGGCCATAGAGGTCAAGTTAAGAGAAGCGTAGGAACATGCACAACAAGCGTTAGAAAGAGTTGTTACACTTCCACTAGTGGAACGTACAACAGCCATTTTGGCTCAACGATAGTCATACTTGGAAGTAGAGAAGCTGAGGGATCAATAGAATATCCTTCAACGGTGATTGGGGCCACTGCAGGAAGAAGCAGTGAGGATAATAGGGGGGCTAGCCACTTTGCAGGGAAAGGTCAAACAGGAAGCATATGAAGCAAAAGAGAAACTAACAAGATTGACTGCGCAAGGGGGCGAAGAGATCACGCAAACAAATACCACAATAATCAAAGAAGTGGAGGTAGCAAAGGCAGCCTCCCATAATTTTGTTGCAACATGGAAGAACAGGAAACAGGCCTGAGTGGCTCAGGATGAGCCACAGATGAGTGTTGGGGGAATGTTGGATGGGAAGTTTTGGAATACAGTTTTGAGAAAAATCCTAAGTATAGAATAAGTACGTAGAAGAGGTGCACATAGGAGAAGAAGAAAGACGAGGAAGTGTGCAGTTAAGATGCATCCTGAAGGACAACGCGTAGTAAACAAAATAAAATAGAGAATAAAACAAAGGGGAGAATAAAGTAGAATAAAACGGGAGAAGAAAGCGGATAAAAAAGAAGGATGACAGCTCGACATTCTAAATATGGAAGGACGTGCAAAAGAAACATGTAGACGGAAAAGAAGCAGAAGAAATCGGTCGAATAACCAGTTAACTAAATGAGCCATGCAATGTAATGGGGTTTTTTGGATGAAGCAAGTAGGGTTTTAAGCCCTAGATTGTATAAATATGTAACGAGTTGGTAGAATAGGGGTTCCTGAAGTGTGGGTTCCTTATGGTTGGTTCCTTGTTGTTGTGGTTCCAGTCCGTTATTGTCTTTTTTTAGTCTGTAAGAGAGGAATCAATGTCGGAATGGAAGGGATGATGCAGTGTGAGAGAGAGAGAGAGAGGCTTGCAATGTAGAGCGGCTAGGCTAGTAGAAGAGAAAGATACCATGATACATCTTTGTAAGCACAGTGCGCAAGCCTAAAGCACTTAACAAAAGCATAATAAAGAATCCAGTCATTGTGGATGTAGCCCAAAGTTGGGTGAACCACGTTAAATCTTGTGTCGTATGTATTTTGTGTGATTTCTTATGAATTATGTTTGGATACATAGTAGCTTAGCTTTGTCTTATGTTTAATCTGTGCGCCATAATCATGATTGTCACAACAATAAGTTTATGTAGTAATCTGGAGTATATTGATAATATGAATATGAATCGCTAAGTAAGTTAAAATAGAACAAGGACATAATTGCGTGCACATAACTAATAAGGAAGAATGAACGGAAGGATCGCCTCACATTCCCTCACTACTACAGAAACCTAGTTATCACAGTCCCAATAGATACCTTGGGTGAGACTTCATCTGCGTAAGTAGGTGATGTCGAAAGGACCGGTGTCTACTGGGTTTTATTGGTCATAGATAAATCGAACCTAGGGTCTTACAACCGCACACAACGCCAACAACCATCATCCTCAGAAAGAGCTTCGCTAAACTTAGGTTATCTAAGATTACAAAAAATGCATATGCATTATGGAAGATTCTACTTACAGAAAAATTAGGCTATATAACATGGAAAAAACGCATCTCGATAATAAGAGGTCGAATTTGTTAGCCAATAGCCTCTTTGATAAAAGAAATTTAATTATTATAAAAAAATAACTATTTCATTTCGCCTATATACAACTTTGAAAAGAAAAAAAAAATCAGTAGTCAAAGGAAAAGTAATTGGCAGACAACAATTAATCGATCACTAGAACCATGGCCTTTGGCAATGACTAATAATATTAGTTTCACTATAAAATAGTATCTCTTCCCAAAAATTGAACCAAAAGATCTCAACACAACTTACAAACAAAGTGGCAAACACATAATATAAATAATATAGTCAACAAAGCATTGGTTAATGGATGAGGTTGGCAAGAATTTTTAAGAGGGTGGTGTTTAATTATCATTTTGGTTTACCTTACCATAATAATATATCAAAAGGAGATAAGGTTAGGAGAGGTTCTCAAACTTTCAAAACTAACATCTAAGTGAGAGGAAATTATTAGTGTTATTAGTATTAGTATTATTATAAAGATTATTATTAATATATATATATATATATATATATATAACCTTATCATGTAATATTTGTTGATGCTGGCTTAGATGTTTAATAATCTAATAGCTTACTTCAATAACCTGTTTCCATTGCCTCATGTCGATGTTAAGATTGTAAGTCTAATCGAATAACCCCTATTTTTAGTCGGGAGTTAACCTTGCTCGAGTCCAAGTATCGCTCGGGAGCCTTCGAAAGGATACAGAAAGTCAAACAAACCATGGGAAACACAATCTCCTCTAAAATCTGTGTGTAAGAGAGAGAGAATTTATTAAGTATTTGAAAGGATCAAAATATAAAAATGTATTTTTTTGTATATTTAAAAAAAATTCAATGAAAATAAACCTAAACTCATACATATTGAATGTGGCAAAACCTCTCATAACTCAGTTTAGTAACGAGGACAACCATCACTAGGTCATATTTACGAATGTGGATTGATTCATCGTCGTTATTCAAGAAAAACCATGCCACATGAAATTATCTATTGGTGGTCCATAAGGGGGTGGACATTCACTCTTGTTAGATGTCTTTGGGTCTTAAGTCGTGGGGGTAGACTTCCACTCTTGGTAAATACCTTTGGGTCTTACATCGTTAACATGTTTCCTTACATTCGAGGAGAGGAGTTTTTAGCCAATTAGAAGTAATTTCATGTTTTACTCCAAAACCAAAATGCACTTTGAACATATCGTCTCTCCAAGAAAACTATTTTCCTTTACCCAGAAAAGAAAATTAATCTCTATATATTTGATATATAATTTCCACTTTTTTATATTTTAATTAGTAATAATCATAATAATCTATTTTTAAGGTTACGGCGAAGCCAGACACCAAATTGGTGTATGAGACTCCCTTATTTATGGTACAAAAGACCCCTCTGCACAACGATTTCACTGCTAAACTCTACAGAGATATACATACCCTACCCCCCTCTAAATTTGGACCTATAACTTTCAAGTAGAAAACATATACTCTTAACCATTAAACGAAATCAAATTGTATTAAATAAACACTACTTGAAATCCAAAAATTAAAAGATGCCATAAATAATATTACAAAATGGAACATGATTGAAATCTCATGATTCAAAACCTCCTACACAATTTTTATTGAAATTTTTTATTTTTTTTTAAGCTCATTTCAAAGTGTCCATAAAAAAATGCAAATGAATAAAAAAGACATTGAATATGTACATAATTTTGCTGAGATATTTGAAATTTGGTTTTCAAAATACAAAACAAACCAAACAACTGCACATATGGAAAAATTAGAAGAGTAAATTCAATTATATGATATGAAAGGAAAATGACGACCAACTATCAGGAAATAAGAGAAAAATGACGCTTATTATTAGTATATCGCGTCTATAACCCACTGACTATTTATGTTATAACGTTTCATGAGAATTGAATGTATCACGTCGATATGTCCGAGTGGTTAAGGAGACAGACTTGAAATCTGTTGGGCTTCGCCCGCGCAGGTTCGAACCCTGCTGTCGACGGTTTTAAGTCTCTGAAAGACTTTTCAGTCTATTTTGCAAATCTGTCAGACTGGAACGCACGCGTTTCCCTCGTCAAATAAATATGATGATAAGAAGGCATATGAAACAAATATTTGGAGGCTTCCTTCTCCAAAATTGAACTTATTATGGAGAAACTGAAGAAGCGGAGTAGAAAGTATCATCCTCCATTTGGGATGAATGAAACATAAATTTGTATTTATGTTTTTGAAGGGTGCTAAGTTCTCACTTCAGTGTCACGAGTTTAGATGGTTCGGGTTTTAGTCAATTAGAAATTATATATTGTAATAAACGATATGTAGTTGGTAGTCAAATAATATTATTGTATGTGGAGCTTTGCTTATGTTGGAAGTTGCCGAAGAGGCAAGTGAACATTGCATTTAGTTGTAAATATCAATAAGGGTTTGTTTATTGTTGTCAATTCTTAATTTTGGTTTTGAATTATAATTCATTCCGTCTTACTCTATTCATTTGTTGTTTGCAACTATGTTATGTATATTATACTATGAATGCCATGTTTTATCTAGCAAGGAACAACACAAGTGGTATCAAAGCATTTTTTTGTGCCAACACATGTTCCAACTTTTGAAAAGAAAAAAAATGCTAGAGATGTGTTCCAACGTCTTTAAATAACACAAAGATTTGTTGTTCAACAAGTAAACATGTTGTTAGAGAAGAATACACACAAAAAGTACAATAGGCATCACTTGGTTGGGCACCCTTATAACCTCTTTAGGTACCCATTCGAGTAGTACCACATCAAAGAGCACCTATATATGGAATTGGCTTCAACGTAACTCTAGATATATAGGAAGCCCCATAGGTGCACCTAAAACCAAACTAGATAAGCCTATCAGTTGTCTAGTTTATATAATGCATCGAAAACAACTTGGGGAGATCACTCTCACGAACTAGGAAATCAAGTAGTATGGTTGACAGTATGGTTTATTCTCCTTAGTTGGTGCTATGAAATATTCAACCAAGTAATATTGTTGGCGACCCTTCGGTATATCAAAGAGGCATAACACTTGACACTCATTTGTCTTTAAGACCCTGTAAACCCTAGTCTCTTTCTGCAAACCTTAGCTTTTGCAACACAAGTAGTGAAATTCCTACATAATTTGCAATATCGAGGATTTGGGAATTTCATTAGTGCAGTAATACACAGAAATGAGCAATCCTCCCCCCAAATTACCAAAAAAAAAATTATGGGACCTACCAACACCATTAACACAACTGTCAACTTAACAAAAAATGTAACCTCAAAATGAGAATTATACCCCTAAATATCCATATTTTTGGGTCAAAAACACTAGAATTAACCCTTGAATTGAAAAGTGGTGCTTCTAGAATCACCCCTTTTTTTCAGAGCTATAATTACAACACTTTTCCACCTCGGCCGTATATCCCCATAAAGTTGAAGCAAAAACCTTAAAATCAACCCTCGAATCAAAAAGTGGTGCTCCCAGCATCACTCATTTTTTTGTGAGGTTAAAATTACACCTTGTTTGAAATCATGGCCTTGACAACTGATATCGTTCCAAATAAAAACCTTAAAATTGATCTCCTAAAATAAACAGAGATTAGCAATAGCACACCTTTTTTTTCAAGGTTAAAATTATAACTTGTTTGAAACCATGGCCTTAACAATCGGTAACATTGTGAACCAAAACCTCAAAATTACCCTCTAAATCGAAAAATGTTGTTATAAGTAACACATTCATTTTCGGTTTCACGCTTAAAATTACAACGTTTTTTAAACCATAACCTAAAACAAACAACAAAGTGGCAAACATATCATAAAAAGGAAAAAGAAATTAATTAATAAATAAATAAACAAATATATATATAATTACGACGTTTTTAAACCATAACCTAAAACAACAACAGAGTGGCAAACATATCATAAAAAGGAAAGAGAAATTAATTAATAAATAAATAAACAAATATATATGGGAAAAAACGTTTTTTTTAATCCACAAAAATTAAAAAAAAAAAAACAGAACATGAAAATTAAAAAAAATTAAATACGTTAAAAAAAACCCACATTAATAATAATAACAAACATGTAGAATTGAAGAAGAGAGCGGGAGAGGAACGGAGCTAGGGTTTTGATGTTTTCAGAGCATTAGATCTTTAAGGTCATCGCAATCGTCTCCTTCTGAAGCGGGAAGAGCCAATGGGATATTTGCATCTAATTGGCCCCCCATGGACGCAGTGAAAAGGGTGAAAGCTCCCTCTTACCATAACGTGGTAGCCCATGAAGAACCAGGCATGTGATGCAAGCGGCCACCATTCGAACCACCGCCCCATCTCAGAGAACAGATATTGCAAGAGGAACAAATATTTGGCAAGGCCATGGATATGGATGCAGAATCCTCTCATCCAAAAGTGACTCGCGTATGGGAACTGGGAAAATGCATTCCACAGTCAAGGACAACACCAAAATATGTAATAAACTCAGCCAGAGTAGGAGAAAATACCTAGTTCATGAAGGAACATGCCCTAATAGGAAAATTTCTGGGTATATGGCCCTCTGAGCGAGATCTAGTCTACTCGATCAAAACATGGTGGAACCCCGAAGGGAATTATGACCTGTAGCTAAGATCCAAAGGTTTTTTCACAATTATTTTCTTCAATCTTGAAGATAAAGACCGGGTCTTCGAAAATGGTCTATATTTCTTCAACTCGGTAAGGTTGTATCTTACATTCTAGACGAGTCGATTCAACCCGGAAAAAGAAGATTTCTCCTACACGCCAGTCTAGATCTGCTTATACTCCCTTCCTCAGAAATTTTGGCTGGAAGAAATCCTCACATGTATTGGCAACACCCTCGGTAAGTATGGAAAATCGTCAGAGGCCACTCGCCAGATAAGATATACCTCCTATGCTCATATTTGTGTCTACATGAATGTTTCAAAAAATAATTCGGGATCTTTAACCCTTGAATATCAGGATGAGGAATGGCTACAAACCATATATTATGATTATATACCCTTTCGATGTAGGAAATTCCATGAGCACGAGCATTTGTTTAGAGACTCTCCATTGAATGCCCTTGTGCGTTCTTCTAAGGAAGAACCCAATAAACAGAAAGATGGCTTCACCCAGATCCAAGGGTGGAAGAAGCCTTATCCCAAGAAATCGAGTCAAGGTCTTAATAGAAAACCGTCCTCCAGCAACTCATTTGACATTTTAAACCAGTTGTCGGATTCCCATGAGATTGAAAACCCTCGTCAACACGAAAATCCTGGCATTGTAAAGGGTAAAGAAAAGAAAATCTAGGATCCAGTCTTAGAACATATTATATCTCCCAGTTCTACAGTTCAAATGGATGTTGATCACCTTGTCGATGATAGGGGGGACATGGAAATGGTTGTAGATGAAAAAGAACTTGTCGGTATTGTTCTGGAGAAGCTTGAGGAATCCTACAATAGGAAGGGTTTGAAATCTCTCCCACTTGAGCAGCTACGCAAAGTTCATAAGGTATACATTGACTCAACAGCAAGTGCCACTTATAGATTGGGTATCCCATCGGATCCCACCAGAGATCCCAAGAAGGGGATGCGGGAAGGGAAGCAACGAGGGCACAAATCTTCTCAACAACTCATCAGAGAGGTTGGAAGCTTCATGATCAATTCTAGACAGATACAAAAGCTCACTGGGGAAGTAGCCCTCAGTGAGC
>JASDQU010946778.1:35165-49230 GCA_032191745.1 Picea mariana | reverse complement strand
CGTTGGAGGCAAGGCAACTTTGCTTACAATGACTCTAATGGCGTTGCAGGGGGAATCGTTATTTTATGGAACCCAATGACTTTCATCTTGGAAAAAAAATTATCCACCGCTTGGACGTTATCATCTCAATATATAATGATTGGCTCTAGGAAGGCGGGGATTTTGACAAATGCTTATGATCCTCAATCATCTCAAGAGAAAGACCATTTTCTGAATCACCTCTCAAATTTAGGCAACCTGATGGGACAACAAAAATGGATTGTGGGGGGTGATTCCAACATCATCCTCAACCTGGAGGAAAAGAGAGGTGGTATTCAACACTTAGACAAGGATAGTGAAACCTTTCAAAGCATAATACAATATCTACACTTAATTGACATTGAAGCACGAGATGGCATCTACACTTGGACAAACATACACTCTGGAGGTCACCAGATTGCCTGTAGGATAGAATTCTTTCTCATATTTGAATCCTTGATCTGGAATGGCCCCCTCATTGAAGCTAGCATTCTTCCAAAATCCTATTTGGATCATCGGCCTATTTAGTTGTGGGTTGATACAGTCAGTGCTCCAAAATTCAAGCCTTTTAGGTTTGAAAATTTTTGGCTTTCTCATCTGGACTTCCAGGAACTCTCCAACACTGGTGGGTGAATGAAAAAATATCTCATGGAACCTTAATGTATAGATTTCAACAAAAGTTGAAGCATTTCAAGAAACAGCTTAAATATTGGAATAAAAACGTCTTTGGTAACATTTTTCAAGCACAAAAATCCTTAGAATGCCACTTAGAGGAAATCCAACGGGAGCTCATCTCTCAAGACCAATCAGACTCTCTGCAAGATGAAGAGGAGCTTCTCAAACAACAATTGAATGAAAGACACAAACAAGAGGAAATCCTCTAGCGTCAGAAATCAAGAGCACAATTGTTGAAGGAGGGGGGAAAGAACATGAAATTCTTCCATCGATCCATGATCCATAGAAGATATGTTAATCGTATTACCAAGATAGAAGATGATCAGGGGAAACTAATCATGGACCATGTAGGAATGGAGAATGAATTGGTTAACTACTATAGTAATCTTCTCTCTTAGTCGATCCCTGACAGAACCTGGGCCATAAATAAGATCACTAGGCACATTCCCGCTCTCATCTTCCAGGAGCAAAATGAAGCACTTATGAGGCCTATTACAATTGAGGAAGTGGATCAAGCTATCAAGGAAATGTCAGTTGGAAAAGCACCAGGGCCTGAGGGATTCACAATAGATTTCTTCCATCATTGTTGGCCAATGGTAAGGGAGGAGGTCTGGAAAATGGTAGAAGAATCCTGGGCTTCTGGTAAAGTACTATTAGCAATCAATACCACCTTCCTAACTCTTATTCCCAAGGAAGAAAGGGTCACCCATCTGCAACAATTTCGTCCAATCTCTCTATATAACGTGATCTACAAAATTATCATGAAAGTTATCGCTTTAGGACTCAAGCCCATTCTTCCCTTCATCATTTCCAAGGAGCAGTCTGGCTATGTGGAAGGACGTCAAATAATGGATAGTGTCATATTGGTGCATGAAGTGATTCACTCACTCAAATTTCATAGAACACCAGGTATACATGTTAAACTTGATCTCTCTAAGTCTTTTTATCGTTTAAGCTGGAAGTATATGCAATCTCTACTCTTTGCTTTCGGTTTCAGCATTGAATGGGTCAGCTAGATTCTCAATCTCACCTCTTCGGCCTTTTTTTCTATCCTGATAAATGGTGTGCCTTCCAAGCCTTTCTTGCCCTCAAGAGAAATACACCAAGGGGACCCCCTCTTCCCCTTCCTCTTTGTCATCATGGTAGAGATATTGGGTCGTTATATCAAGTCTTCTATCATGGATGGTTCTCTCCAAGGCCTCCCTCTCCATGGCCTCTAGCCAGTTGCATCCCACAGCGAGTTCATGGATGACACTATGTTGATGGGCACTCCTACAGCGAAAGAAGCTCTCAAACTCAAAAATGTCCTCTGTGATTTTATTGAAGCCTTTGGCACTTCCATTAACCTCACCAAGTCTCAACTCTTATTTTTCAATACCCCTCAGGATATCCAACAACATATTTCTCGCTTCTTAGAAATCTCCAAGAGCTCCCTTCCGTCCAATTACCTTGGTATACCGCTCACTAACTCGACTGCAAGAAACATTTATCGGGCTTCCCTCATTAGATATTTGACCAATCTATTGAACTCTTGGAAATTCTGCACTCTGAATTTAGTTGGTCGTTTAGTGTTAGTCAAATCAGTCCTTCAAGCTATGCCTATCTATCTTTTTTTAGCCTTGGGTGCTCCACAATCTGTGTTGAAGACAATATGGAATCTACAGAGAAACTTTCTCTAGAAAGGTCATAAGTCAGAGAAGAAATGGGCATTAGTCAACTGGGACAAAATCAATAAACCAAAGTTGAATGGAGGTCTAGGTCTCCGTGACCCATGTGTGCTAAATGAAGTAATGGGTGCCAAAATTTGGTGGTGATGGCTAAAGCACCTGAAAGAGCTATGGGTGAGGCTCTGGAAACATAAATATGCCCCACACCTCAATGAAGCTCAACTCATCTGGTTGACGGATCAAATCCCAGATTCAAACAATTGGAATGCGCCCTCTCATTCAAGAACACGCATTTTGGGAATTAAGAAGTGGTCAGGAAGCTTTGTTTTGCTCTAATTCTTGGCATCAATTCCCACCCCTGCAATAAATGGAAAACATGTTTCCCGTCAGAAATCATTTGCTGAATCAACACACATTCAATTTTTTCGACCTCCGGAATGTTGAGCCTCAACCCGCTCATTAGAGAAGTTGGAAGGTACAACACAACAAACTGCATATACCAATTGAATGTGACTTGGCACCCTGGAAAGAAGAGGCTTTAGTGAGAAAGATACGCACTCGAGAAGGTAAGGACATCCTGCACTTGGACCACTCTCCTATTGGCACCTTTACAATCAAAGAATCCTATAACCTAAAGGCCTAGTATCATCTCATGCCAAAGGAGAGGAAATGGCACACTATTTGGAAATCGAATCTCTGGCCAAAGATTTCCACCTTTCTTTGGCTTCTGGTCCAAAATCAAATCCTTACCTAGAATAATCTAAGAAAAAGGGGATTCATTGGACCCTCAAACTGCCATCCTTGTATGCAACAAGAGGAATCTATGGAACATCTATTGAATCATTGTTCTCTCAGTACAGAGATTTGGGATAGGGTTGCCCAAATTATGAGGAAAACAGACGAAGCCAGGGACAGCATAATCCAAACCATTGACAATTGGAGACCGACAACCTTCCACAATCCAATTCTAAATAGGATATGGTAGTTGTTACTAGTATTTGTGGTTTGGAAAATATGGAAGTAGTGAAACAAGCATGTCTTTCATTCCAATTCTTCCTTGCCCTCCCAAGTTTGGACTAATATCTTTGAAAGCACTCAGGAGACAATCCGAGCTCATCAGTGGTCCCAAGAAGACCTCTCCTGCAATCCCAGTCAAAGCATCATTCTTTCCCAGTGGCACCTAAATCTTAGCCCAAATCAACTCATTAACAACCTCAATCCTCGCCATCCTTCCACCCTCAGTCCCTCGACCTAGCATTGCTCTCCCCAAGGCTTCTTCAAACTNGACAAATCAAGCACATAATGGCTGTCAATTTGGGCCTTGACTCCAACAATTCGACAGAGATTTGTGCCCTTATCAGAGGAATTCAACTTGCTTCTAGTTTCGGTTTGAACCAACTTATCATTGAAGGGGACTCTTAAGTGATTATTTCCATTGCTACTGAGATCTTGAATGGCTCCACCCCTTCTAAATTCTCTCCTAGTTGGTGTCTCCTCGGATCCCTGGAAACATTCCACTCCCTCTTGCCTCCTAATCTCATACTGATCCCTTCCCATATTCATCGATAGGCGAACAAAGTTGTTAATAAATTAGCCAATGAAGGTGTCTCTCTTTCGGGGGATGACATTTCCTTCGATGCTAGTGTCTACTCTGTCCCACCCCTGCTTATGCAATGCCTTGAACTTTCTCAACTGGATTGCTCCTCCCTGGATGGGGTGCCACATGTCCACCATGCATTTATGTCATTAGACGAGGACCAATTCCTTACACCTCCCTTCCCTTTCTTCGATGAGCGAAATTAATGCAAAGATCTGGAGTGCAATCCTGAGTTTAATTTTCTGGTTCATTTTAGCTTCAATCTTCATCAGAGCAAGTACCATGGACAGGAATGTTATCAACTCGAGTTTTATGGCCTCCTTAATTATTTGAATTGGTATTATTTCCAAGATTTGGTATGTGGTTCCCTCTAATCATCCCCTCCAAGCTTTGATCCCTCGTCTTGCTCCTTCTTTGTTGTTACACAGATGTTATTAACTCTTAGCTTGGCTCTCACCTAATTTTTTGTTCTTGGGTTTCTTGCACACATCCATGCCAAGGGAACGAGGAAATCCCAAATGAGGGCCAACATACTACTACTACCTAACCAATCCTAATCGCAACATTCACCCTTCCTTAATTGACTCGATGCCCCTTGCTCTTTTTACTCCTCCGGCTCACCCTCTGCAATTTTATCCCCCAATGCTTTGTCTCTGGATGAATATGAATGGGGTCCGGTCCCTGTTGTGGAGTAATTCCCCTCTAATTCTACCTAAATCATTGTTGGACCCTCTGCAGTGCCCTCTATAGAGATTTATCAGACAACCTCACCACATGTGAGAGGAAATTCTAGGGTTCAATTGCAAGAAGGATATTGGAGTTGTGTTGTTGTGGAAGAGGTAACTCCAATGGGTAGGGCAGTAGAGGCACCCATTGAAACGACCCAGGTCATTCAGAATTCTCAGGAAGAGTTTCAGCACTTTGACACGCCTCTCTTGCATGGCTTCTCGGCAGAACAACTTCAGCTTATCTTCAGCATGTGTCAGAACTTGGTTGATTAACTTTTTAGGCAGGAAATTATTAGCTCCCGACTGGACTCCCTGTTTTATACTCTCCAGCGAGCCTGTCAATTACCGTTGACCAACCTGTGGCCAGCCTTTCACCATCACTGCAGCCTGACATCATCCTCCTCTAGATGGGGGGAGAAACAACGCCCATGGAGTATGATTTTCCTTAAGTTTATGTTTTTATTTTTTAGATAAGGTCGTCGGTATAATGTACAAGCCTATGAGCAATTTTTGTAAAACATATGGTTTTTTTTAACCCTTCAATTTCAGTAATTAGAACAGTTTTGATACTCTCCTTAATGGACCTGGGTCTGGTTCTAGTTTCTAATTTTGGCAGGCCAGATGCCAGGTCCTTCAATATATGTATGATTTTTCATTGTATGAGGTAATACAAATCTTTTATTTACAAAAAAAAATAACAAACATTTAAAAAATATAATATAAAAGGAAATTTAAAATAATAATAATAAATAAATAAAATAATATTAAAAACCATGTAAATTAAAATTTTAAATAATAATAATAATAATAATAAATCAAGAAATTAGAGAAGGTGTTTAGGTGGGGGTGGCCCCTCCCTTCACTTATGTTATCACCCAAGGAGTTGTTGATCCATTACAAACTCGTTTCTCCTCTTAGTGGCAACCCCTTGGGTGTCAATGGGAGAGGAGGGAGGGAGGCACCATTCCTTGGAAAACATATTTTTGGTCATTTTCCTAGCTCCAAGTAAAGATGTATGCAAGCACTAAGCTTGTTGACAAGCTAGAAGGTGTGGAAAACTTATGTGCCTAGAAGTATAGGATTACACTCATTATTGAAGAGAATGACCTAGCAAGATTCATTAAAGAAGATGTATCGGAACCTATCGATGCTGCAGCTAAAGAAAAACACCAAAAGGACACAGTTAGGGCCAAAAGAATCATCGTAGATTCTATTAAAGATCACTTGATTCCTCAAGTGGCTTCAAAGAATACTCCAAAAGAAATGTTTGATGCCCTAACCAGGATGTATGAAGGAAAGAATATCCACTGGAAGATGAATCTAAGAACTCAACTCAAAAGTACAAGGATGCAAAAAGGACAAAACAGTTCAAGAGTATTTCTCTAGAATATCACAATTCATGGAACAACTAGAAGCAATTGGGGATACTCTAGATGAAGATGAACTCATAATGACATCCCTTAATGGTCTCACAAGACCTTGGGATGCATTCATCCAAACTATTTGTGCCAGAAAGGAGAAACTACACTTTGACAGTCTTTGGGAAGAATGTGTTCAGGAATAAACAAGAGTGGCTAACCGAGAAGCAATACTATCAAGAGATTAATATCAAGCCCTAGTTTCTCATACTAAAGGAGGAAGGAAGAGGTATTACTTCCAGAAAGAAACTCATCAACATAAGGAGTCTCACCCACCAAACAAATTCATACATAAAGAATCTCACCCTCCAAGGCGATTCCAGAAGTTTCAGAAAGGTTAAAGAAGAGAAAAATATTTATCATCCTACCAATGTTACCATTGTGACAATATGGGACATATTTCTAAGAATTGTCTAGCTAGAAGAGAAGAATACAAGAAGAGAAACAAGAGGCACCATGCCCACATATTTAAAGATGAAGAGCCACCCACAATGATGATCAAAAAACATATTGAAGACTATGTCTTAATCTATGCCCTCTCAGGATCAGTGTCACCTGGTGAGGACACTTGGCTCATAGATAGTGGTGCTTGCAAGCACATGACAAGTCAAAGAGACATTCTCTCTTGTCTTATAGAAAGCTACACTTGGAGACGATTATCAGTACCCTATCAAAGGAGTTGGAGAATCAAATTACAAACTTGATTCAGGAACCCTAATGAAGATGAATGATGTACTATATGTACCAGGTTTGACAAAGAACTTACTTTCTATCTCATCTTTAGATAAGAAAGGCTTCGGAGTTGCTTTCATAGATGGAGAAGTTCTTATGTGGCCCAAAGGAAAAACCATGGAAGAAGCAATTGTTATTGGAAAAGAAGAAGGTGGCTTGTATAAGCTAAAAGGTCACTCAGAAGCAGCCTTGACTCATTCCATTGAGAATCCTTGTGAACTTTGGCATAGAAGACTAGTTCACATTAACTACAAGGCATTACAATATGTAAGAAATGCAGTCACGGGTCTACCATAATTCAAGGTTGACCATGAAGGCATGTGCAACGGATGTGCACAAGGAAAGAAAATCAAGAACCCTTTTCTCGAAGAGAGACAACAAAGTAGAAGGATTCCTAGAGCTCATTCACTCAGATGTATGTGGCCCAATGCCATCAACCTCCATCAATGGGTATGTATAATATGTGTCTTTTATTGATGACTATTCTCACAAAACCTGGGTTTACTTTTTGAAATCAAAATATGAAGTTTTTGGTAAATTCAAGGAATTCAAAGCCTTGATATAGAATCTCTCTGAAAGAAATATCAAGATACTCACGTCAGATAATGGAGGAAAATACACCTCAAAAGAGTTTGTAAAATTTATAAGGATCAAGAGCAAGCTCACCACTCCCTACAATCCTCAACAAAATGGTGTAGCAGAAAGAAAGAACAGAACTATAATAGAAGCAATCAAGACTATGATCCATGATCAAGATCTTCCAATGCACTTATGGGAAAAAGTAGCAAGAACAATAGTGTATGTATAGAAAAGATTGTCCAATAGTGCACTTGGGTTCAAGACCCTTGAAGAGATGTTCTCCGGAAAGAAGCCATAAGTAAGCCATCTCAAAATATTTGGTTGTCATGTATTTGTACATGTTTTGAAAGAGAAGAGAACCAAGTTATACCCTTTAGGAAAGAAGGGAATATTTGTTGGATACTGTGAGGTTTCTGAGGCCTTCAAAATATACATACTAGGTTACCATCATATTGATATCAGCAGAGATGTAACCTTTGATGAATAAGCAGCACTCAAGAAATCAAGAAGATGCTAGCTTGAAGAAGTATATGAAGAAGAACATGTGGCTCCTAGAGTTGCAGAACCAATGAGGGAAGTCATAACTTCCCCTAATGAGGATATTCTAGAAGATCTTGACATAATAGAATATCAAGAACCTCCCCAGATGATGATCTCCCACAAGAGAAAGCCATCCTAGGCAAGGGAACTTATTCAAGATGGAGAGAAGTACAATGCTCCCAAATGAACCATGAAACAAGTCAAGAAACCCAAGCCATTCTCTAGTTATATGGATTTGATGTGTGATCTCTTAGAGAAGGAGCCTACTTTCTTTGAATAATCCATTCAGAAGAAAGGATGGGTAGATGCCATGATAGAAGAATACCAATCCATTAGAAAGAATGATGTATGGGAAATAGTTCCCAAACAGAAGAGCAAGGATGTGGTATCTTCCAAATGGCTATACAAGATAAAACATGTTGTTGATGGAAGCATTGAGAAATATAAAGCAAGATTTGTATCTCGTGGCTTTTCTCAAAAGGAAGGCATTGATTATGAAGAGATGTTTTCTCATGTATCCAAATACACTTCAATCAGAACCATCATAGCCCTTGCAGCTAAGATGAAGTGGAAGTTACACCATATGGATGTGAAAACAACCTTCTTAAATGGTGTCATTGAAGAAGAAGTGTATATAGAACAACCTCAAGGGTTTGAAGTTGAAGACAAAAAAACTCATGTATGCAGATTGAAGAAGGCTATGTATGGATTAAAACAAGCTCCTAGAGCTTGGTATGGAAGAATTGACAGTTTCCTGGTGAGCTTGGGCTTTACCAAGAGTAAAGTTGGCTCTAACCTTTACTTCAAGGTTATGAATGATGAGCTTGTTATATTGTTGTTATATGTGGACAACTTATTTCTAACTGGAGAAGAAAAGCTCATCACTGATTGTAAGAAGAAGCTCGATGTAGAATTTGAGATGAAAGACCTTGGCCTAATGCACTATTTCCTAGGCCTTGAGGTCTGACAGATCCCAGAGAAGATCTTGCTCAACCAAGGGAAGTATGCAGTTGAGATACTAAAAAGGTTTGATATGTTGGAGTGCAAATCCATGAATACACCCATGGAAACAAAGTTGAAGCTCTTGTTTAACACTTCGTCAGAATTGATTGATGCTACATTGTACAGACAGATCATTGGATCGTTGATGTATCTGATGAACATCGGGCTAGATATATGTTTTGTTGTGAACATCTTGAATCAATTTCTAGTAGAGCCCAGACATGTTCATCCAATTTTTGCAAAATATGTGATGAGGTACCTTAAGGGTACATTAGATTTTGGTCTCAGTTATAATGGAGATCATGACTTCAGACTGAGTGGTTATACCGATTCAGATTGGGTTGGAAGTGTATCTGATAAAAAAATCACTTCAGGATGTTGTTTACGTCTAGGGTTAGCCACGATCTCATGGTAGATTAGGAAGCAATCAAGTATTACTCTCATCACAACAGAAGCAGAATACATTGTTGCATGTTTCACCAGTTGTGAAACCATGTGGATTCGGAAGTTGTTGATAGGTCTATTCGATCTGGATATGGAAGCAACCATGATTCTATGTGATAACCAGAGTTGCATAAAGATGACAGAGAACCTTGTGTTCCATGACAAGTCAAAACACATAGAAATCCAATATCATTACATCCATGATATGGTGCAAAGAGGAGCCATAAAGCTCCAGTATGTTAGCACAAATGAACAGGTTGCAGATGTGTTCACCAAGCCTCTGTCTCGTGTAAAGTTTGATCATTGTCGAGATAATCTTGGTGTAGTCTGAAAGGACCTCCCTCAAAAGGGGGAGCAGTGTTGATGCCAACCTCGTGCTAAATATTTCCAGCTTCGTGTTGATGTTGTTTTGATGCCAGTCTCATGCTGAAGATTTCCAGCTTGGTGATGATGTTGTTGTGATGCCAGCCTCGTGCTGAAGATTCCCAACTTTGTGCTAATGTTGTTGTGATGCCAAGCTCATGCTGAAGATTTCCAACTTCGTGCTGATGTTGTTGTGATGCCAGCCTCGTGCTGAAGATTTCCAGCTTCGTGTTGATGTTGTTGTGATGCCAACGTCATGCTGAATATTTCCAGCTTCTTATTGATGTTGTTGTGATGTCAGCCTTGTGTTGAAGATTTCCAGGTTTGTGCTGATGTTGTTGAGATGATAGCTTCGTGCTGAATATTTCCATCCTAGTGTTGATGTTGATGATGCTCCAGCCTTCGTTTTGTGATATTGTTGTTGTTGATGTTGTATCAACGTTGTGTTGTTATTGATGATGATGATGATGTATTAGTGTTATACGAATCCATGTTGATGCAGATGATGATGATTCCATTCCAACTCCCTATTGTGGATGATGATATTGATGATGAGAAAAAAATTCGATGATTTATAGATATGCCAGACAGTGTTCCATATGTTGTTGATGATTGTTGCTCTCTCTCTCCTGATGATGTTGTATAATACCCTTCTTATTAAGGGGGACTGTTGAAATATTGTAACTACAAAGAGTATTCTTCTTATTATTGAGTTATTATTCATTAGATCAATCCCCTTTTGTGGATTGATCATGTCGAGCATTGTAATTATTTGTGGATTTGTCAAACCCTAAATATATTGTGCAAATTAAGAAGTCGGACCCTAGGTTAATTAAAGAGGTTTTAACCACTAAGAAGACAAGTTGGCCCTGGCCAGTGAAGAGACACCTTTTCAACACCTGTTAGTTTGTATAAATAAAGGAAGTCAACACCTCATTATCACACTCACTAATTCGCTCATCCAATGCGTAAGTTTGGTAGCTGCATTTGGGAGAAGAAGGAAGAGAGAGGCACATTTCTCAGTGTTGGATATTCTCTAGTCTTTTGGTTTATTGTCTTAGCATTGTATTGGCTATCTATATTAAGGAATTTTTTGTTGGGTTTTCTCCCCCATGAGGGTTTCCTAGGATAAATGTTGTGTATCTTGTGATTGTGTTTCTCTCAGGGATCCTATTTATGCTATGGTTATCTAGTAAATTGAAAAGAAACCTAATAATAGCTTAAACTTTAACATTAGGATCTAGCTTAGATAGTTGTGAAAGATGCTCTTGCCTTTTGATGATATAATACCTTTTTTTTTTCCTTTTAATCAGGGATTTGTACGTATTGATCTTATCGAGTCTTAAGGACTCATTAGAATCATCCCTAATGGATTTCCTAGCAATTTTACATCTTTATCATACCAAGGGTTGGTCGCTCTATTATTCTTTTTACAGGACACCTCGAAAGAGAACTTGTTAATAGAAGTGGAAAGGGTAGTTGTAAAATTATGATAGATTTCTTCAATGTTGTCTTTATAAGTTAGGAGATGTAATTTATTATTTAAATCCTTTAAGAAAAGGTCAACTTTACTTTTTTCGAAACGCAATTGTCTTTGATTATCAAAATTCTCTTCAATGGCGCTCATGTTCATGGAAACGTTTAGAGTTAGGGTTAAAGGTTTATGATCGGAGTCGGGTTCATGGTCATTTAAAAGGTTAAAAGTTGTTATTTGGTTGGAAACAGGCATATCATATATCACGTAATCTACGACACACTACCTAACCCATGAATACAAGTCATATGGTTGGAGTTTGGCCACTTCATTACTCCATTGCAAATTATTAGGTCTTGAAGCTGCAAAGCTTGACCAACTCAATACCAAACAAATTCTCAATTAAGTCTTAAGAGCTTCTTTTGTAGCTATTAGATAAAACAAGGTCCTCATCTAGCCATACAGGATTATGGTTGTAATTAGTGCTTAAAAGAGTAGCTTGTTTAGTTGCAGTCCTACCATTAAAGTCTCCTAGCATGAGGATATTACCTTCACTTTTCAAACTCCAATTATCTTGTTCTAAACTATTATAGGGTCAATTGCCTAGATTGTTTTTCTTATATAAAGTAGAATTAATAGGTGTAAAATAGCAAATTGCTATATACATATTCTTAGCATTGGTGTCTAAAATTTCTATCCAAATGTACTAATTGAGAGGGTCGATCTTATGAAGTTGAATGTGAGGAGAAATGTTCTTTCTAATATAACAAGCTATGCCTCCTATCCCTCTACGGTGGGACTTTTTGTTTCATGCGGACCACAAGACAAATCCTTCTATGTTAGCGACCTTAGACTCTTCATGCTCCCAAGTTTCAACTAGACAAATAATATCAATATCACTCATGATCCAACTTATCATAGGACCTTTGCGCCATGGAAAGCCCAATGATCTTGGGTGTCCCAAATTCCTATTTATTATTATCCTTATGGTCTCTATCCCTAACAATGGCTTTTCGATTTCCAATTATTGCCCATTTTCCTTCTTTCCTGACTTCTTTCACCTTTTGAACTTCCTTCCTTAATTCAGCTTGGTCTTCGGGAATGAGGTCTTCATTTATAAATATTCTTGACCCTTTTAAGCTCAAAGATTTACTGAGTATGCTATATTTATAGTCATTACAACTTACTTTGGCACGAATCAACCTATCTTTGTGATCAATTATTTTTCCTAGCATGTTTGCTTCTATGAGGTAAGTTGTATCAATCTGTGATTTATTATTTAATTATTCTTTTACTAGTGCTAACATATCTTCCTCTTGTTGTTATTGTATACCAAACATTATGAGGTTCAAGGCTCTTTTATTACACTCATGGTCCAGTTCGATTAGCTTATTTATTTCCTCTTTGATAAGTTTGATATCCAATTTGTTTTCCAGATTACTGAGGATCAAATTGTTGTTTAGTTTTTCTTCTAGCTCTTTAATCATATCTCTCAAGTTGTGATTTTCTGGAGTGTCTTCTTCTTTGGTTGATTGTTTATATTTTTCTATTTCTTGAATCCTATCCTTCATTGTATGTAATTCACTCTTGAACCCTAAGAATCTATCCTCTGTTTGAGTTTGAATGGTATCTTTGAAGAGTCTAATTTTTTTATCAAGCATTGTCTCTATCTCTATTTGGAGTTTTACGTCTCTTTCTTCACTCATTTTCTCTAATGATTCTAACTCTATTTGGATCTTGGCATCTCTCTCTTCTCTCCTTTTTTCTAATGATTCCATATAATCGTAAAGGATCTCTAGGGTGATTTTGGGGGGCCTTCCCCTGATAGGATGAGTTTTTGGAATAGGTGGTGGAATGCTCATATTGAAAAGAAGAGAAAAAAGTAACAACTATTATTTTGGATTGACTTTAAAAAATGGAAAATAAATTTTTTAATTGATAATAATGATATTAATTATTATCTCTCAAATCAACTTTTACTTATTAAACTTAAAAAAAATAGATTATATATATATATATATATATATATATATATATATATATATATATATATATATATATATCATTTTCACACATTAATATATTTTAAATTAAAATTGAATCAAAGTAAAAATTGACTCACCTTATTTCACGTGTCAAGGTGCTCATCCGATTGACGAAGCTAGAACTAATTTACTAACAAGCGCCCAAGTGCTCAACGGGTGGAAGAAGCAAGAAATAAAAATTATTCAAAATTACAGAGAGAATTACGAAAATCGCAAAGAAGTTCCCCTCATCGAGAGACCGAGAGCTCAAAACCATAGAGAAGTATTATGGTTCACATCACCAAGAGTAATTGTAGAGATTATTCTCATAAAAAAAGGTAAAAACAACAGAGAAGTATTATTCTTGTTCAAAACCACGGAGATATAATGTTAGAAATAAAATATCTACTTCAAAACCATAGAGAAGTATTATTCCCGTTCAAAACCGCAGAGAAGTATTATTCCCGTTCAAAACCGTGGAGAAATATTATCCTCATTCAATAAAAATTAAAATAAGCTTAAAAAAAAAAAGATAAATAAAATAATAGAAAATATAATGGTAATAAAACATTTAAAAAATATAAATATGGTCCCCGAGGTGTAGGATAGTCGGTGATGGAGTGTGTTGTTAAGGAACTCTGTGATGTTAAGGCACCAGTTCAAAACCTACAGGGGCAAAAAATCCAGCCATGTTAAGGGTTGGTGTGGCTCAGGCCAGGTGCGATCCCTAAGTGATTTTGATAGCTTAGATGCTCTTGAGTCGCGGTTTCTCAAGCCACAGGCTAGTCCCGCAAGTTATGGATA
>JASDQU010946778.1:1974-17989 GCA_032191745.1 Picea mariana | reverse complement strand
TAAAGGTAAGGAATACAATACGAAATGAGGTCAACATTCTCATAGTGTTGTGATCAAACATTCCTCCAGGGCAACCTGGAACTAACACAAGAGATTTCTCCTGGAACCTGGAGTCTTGTCCTTGAGTGTGTTGCTACTTTCCTTCCAAGTCTCCTTTACTCAAGATGACCAGTGTTTTCTTCAACCTGTCTTTTGTACTAGGATAATATGCTCTCTTGACAAAAGGTTAGGTTAGAGAATAAACTCTATGATCTCTACTTTAATCCATCTAATAATTTTATCATAGCTTCAACATGCAATACTGATCAAAATAATATCATAACAAATAGATGCATATTAGAATAATCAAACCTGAGCTGTATTATTCTTCTGAATGTGTTGGATCTTGAGATCCTTCTGGATCTATGGCAAGAGATCCCTTCTCCTGAAAATACTCTTTAAATTTTAACCATTTAAACATGTGTGAGTACATACCTCTGATAGCATTTGCAGGTAGTGGCACCATCTGGCAGCAGCGGTAATCATTACCAACTCTTGAAAATTTCAAGGGTGACTGCAACTGGTACTACAGTTGATACTTCAACTGGTACTGCAACTACAACTGGTTCTGAGACTGCAACTGCAACTACAACTCAGGGTTTTGTGAGGAAGCCCTAATTTTTCAAACTTCAAATTTTGAAATTTTGATCCAGGGGATAGATGCGCTGAGCTGAGGCGAGTAAGCTGGTGCAGTCAGATTTCTGAAAATCCAACTTTTACCCCCTCAAACTTGATCTACAGATTTCTGGACTGGTGCTTCTAGTTTTCTGGTACTTTGGTACTTCTAGTACTCTGGTTTTCTAGTACTTTGTGAAAACTAGGGTTTCACTTTCCGGGAGATCTAGCCACTAAAAATTTGCGCTGAGGATGCCAAAGTGATCCTTGAGGAAGGGTGCACTTTTCTAGATGGTTATAGGGCTGAAATACTTCACCAACAAAAATCCCTAATTTGCATGTACGGCAACAGTGACGTTTTTCACTTTCTCTTGTGAAAGATGCTCTCTTCAGCTTAGCTATGATTCCATGTTAAGGTTTAAGATATTATTAGAGTTCTTTGCATTTCAATAGACAACAATAGCATAAGATAGGATCATTGAGAAATACATAATCACAAGAGACACATCATTTATCCTGGGAAACCCTCAAAGGGAAGAAAACCCAACAAAACTTCCTTATTATAGATAACCAATACAATGCCAAGAGATAACTCAAACAAATACAAAAAGTCCTCTCCCAAGAATGTGCCTCTTTCTCTCTCTCTCTCTTCTCCAACTGCAGCTCTGAAACTTGTCTCTCAATGAACAAGTGAGTGTGTGTCTAAGTGAGGTGCTAGCCTCCTTATTTATACAATTCTGGCACGTGTGGAAGTGTCTTTTCACTGGAAGCGTCGACTTCTCAATCTGGGTGGTTATAACCACCTTTAATATATTCTGGGGCGTCTTTAATATATTCTGGGGCCGACTTCTTATTCTGCCTATTACAATTAGGTTTTGACCAATCCGCAAAAGGGGATTTCGTCTTTTACATAGCCGACATGATCAATCCGCAATGGGGATTGATCTAATGAATAATTTCACAATAATAATTAGAATACACTTTACAATTACATTATTTCAACAAGTTTGAGTAAGAAAAAATCATCGTTTTGTAAAACAAGTTGTGCTTACGGTCGAGCCTAAGTAAGAGCAAATAATCTATGTAGGTTGTGGTTGCAACCTGACCCAGGTCCTCGAATGAATCAATTAGACCGCATGGTGAAAGATGGAGTTTGAGTGCATGCAGTCAGATGCTTGACTTGGAACCTTCGCTAGTGTCTGTGAAGGTGAATAAGGGATCTGCTGAAAGTCCACCATCAAACACTAACCACTAAAGAGAATTGAGGTTCCATCAAGAGAGAGTATCATTCTCTGCTTGTGTTTTTCTTTTGGGAGGACGAGGTCAAGGGAGTAGCCTCGACCTATCTATTTATAGAGGGTTGTAGTTCCATGGTGAGATGTGAGAGTAGGTTTATGGGAAATGAGATTGGATGGATGGGTGTGCCCCGATCTCATTGCTTCTGGAGGAGGTTCCATGCCAATATATGAAAGCAGGGTTGTTGGCGATCCATTGAGTAGGGTCCCTTTCTATCAGCAAAATGTATGATGCATGGAAACTGTCGAATTAGATGTGGGATGTGAGAGCTATGGAACAATTGCAAGTACAAAACATAGTTCAGGGAATTGTGGGGTACTGAGCTGATATCTGCTAAGAAAGAATGTGGAAGGACCTCTACCAAGCAGTTGGCGACGGACTAAAAATCTCCGTGAAAACTGAAACGTAGGTTCTTGGGATGCTCAAATGAACTGAAAATAGCAGAACATGGACAATCTTCTAAGCCACACCATGACATGAGAGCGGGGAAACATCGATAACAATAAGATATTTGGGGGAAATAACGATGGGACGATGGAGGAAGTCGTAAATGGAGGTGATAGGGAATGGGTAGTGGAGAATTACTCCAACGAGAACGTCGTGGGGTGGGGCGTGATATTTATAGAGGAAAGATGGTGGGGGAGATGATGAAGGAGGGAAAGAAATACTTGATGGAGGGGATGGCTTAAAGAACAAGTAGAAAGTGACGGATAAATGTGACTCATGGGGATATCGATATTAGAGATTCGTCATATTGGAGATGCTTGTTGGAGAATGTGGTGGTATAATTGATTATGTACCAATGGCATGTGTGAACTGACAAAATGGGATTACTTTCCCTTTCAATGAACTGCATTGCCAAGAAATTCCTCGAAAAGATGTGTGAATTGTTAAACTGGATCCAGACCCTGTATCTATGCCAGAGTATCAGCCTGATTTGGAAATCTGGAAAATTTACACAAATTGTCAATCTATCAAGTCCACCTACGTGACTGGTGTGAATGTTGTGTTGTCCAAAAGATGAACGACGTCGACTATAAAATGTGCTACCTGCTATACAATCTACACTACACCTAGTCTACTTATATTCCAAACTTAGACCATGAATTAAATGACAACTAACTCCTACGGGCTATAGTACACCTTCAACCCACTGCCATTAATGAGTCCCTTGAGTGGTTGTCCTTGTAGGGTTTTCAGATTGGTGACACCTGCTTCACGAATGTAGACTAGCTGAAAAGGTCCCAACCAACACAGGCAGAACTTGCTAGGATGGTGTAAATATCTGTTGTCATATAATAATACCAAAGAGCCAAGCTGGAGATTTTTTTGGCATACGTTACGGTCGTGCCATGCCTTCTGCCTTTCCTTTTTAACCACTTGACTGAAACCGACCATCATTAGGTCTTCCTCTAGTTCTAGTAGCTCATCTAATTTGTGTTGAAGATATTGATTGTCGGTCATGAGGGTGGCTAGGAACAACAAATTATAGCGGCATGACAACTTCTTTTCCATAGACCAGTCGGAATGGTGTGTGCTTTGTCATATTTTTTCATGTTGTTCGATAATCCCATAGGATTGGGGGGATGCACTGATCCCATTCATCATGTTGCACATTACAAAATTTTGTTATATCATGTCCTAGAATTTTATTAAAATCCTCCACTATGCCATTGGCTTAAGGGTGATAAGGGGTGCACTTCTGGTGATAAATCGCAAACTCTTGTGCTAGTTGTTGAATGGTCTCATTAAAAAAGAGTGACCCCTAGTCACTCATCAACACCCTTGGACATCCGAATATGGTGATGACATTCTCAAAAATGAAGCGTGCCACTATTTTTGTGGTACAATCTTTGACTGGTGTTGCTTCAGCCCACCTCGTGAGGTATTCGGTCGCAGTAATGATGTAGTGCACCTTTGTGCGACGCGCGAGAGGATAGATGAGCCCGAAAAAATCTATTTTCCATTTGTCAAAGGGCTCAAGTGTAGTCACAGGGAACAACGAAATCTGATCTCTTTGATAGGGCTTTCCAACACGTTGACATACGCTACAGTGTTTAAAATAGTCTTTAGAGTCTACAAAGAGAGAGGACCACCAAAGCCATGCACGCGGTAGCCTTGTCGGCATTGTGGCCTCCAAAAATACCTTCATGTGCCTCACACATGATGGAGTCTTGTTCGTGTTCCAAAGCACACTGATGTGGGATGCCATCTATGCCCAACTTATACAATTGTCCAGCAATCAACTGAAATCGACATTATGAGTCACTAGTTGACGACGTTGCATCAGAGTATACTCGGTGGGAGCCTGGCTAATTATGATAAATTCCACGATTTTAGCTAATTGATCAAGCACAACTTCGACCTAGAATATTTGGGCATTGGGATTTCATCATTGACACTCCTAGCAGCTTCTCCAGTTTGAATCCATGACAGATGATTTGGTCCAACACTATGTTTTCTAGGCTTCATGACAAATTCAAAGTCAAATTCTTGGAAAAGCAACAACCAACGACATATTATTCCGCCCAACACCAACTTGTTGACCAAATACTTGAGTGCGGAGTGATCAGTGAAGAATTTGAAAGTCAACCCAGACAAGTAGTGGAAAAAATTTTGTAAGGCATATACCATGGCCATGCCCTCATGCTTATTTTTTGTATAATTATTTTCGGCATCGAACAACTTGCGGTTGGAAAAATAGAGTAGATGATCGATGTTCCCTTCCCCTGGCTGTGCAAGAATGATGCCCAATGCAATAGACGAAGCATCAACGTGGATATGGAAGAGCTTCGACCAATCAAGAAACACCAAAATGGGCGCAGTAACCAGTTTTACTTTGAGGGTATCCAAGGCTTGCTGAAATTTCAATGTCCACTCATATTTAGTATCCTTGCGCAACAAATTTTCCAATGGAGCTGCAATCTGGGAATAATTCTGGATGAACCGTTAGTAGTATCATGTATGACCCAAGGTTGCATGCATTTATCGAACTAAAGTGGGGGCCACCATATCCAATATGGAGGAAATATTAGCTATATCCACAAGCAATCCATCCTTGCACAAAACATGGCCCAACAATATACCAAAAGGTGTACAAAATATGCATTTATTCAAATTCACTCATTTTTGTAGCTAGCGGAACCGATCTAGCATTAACTGAAGTGCTTGCATGTGTTCCTTTAATAGACTGAACATAGTCCAATCATCCAAGTATACTTCAAGGAACTTGTGGATAAACTCTTTGAAATTTGTGACCATTATTCAGGAAAAGACTGCATGGGCATTCTTCAAGCCAAAGGAAAAGACTGTGTATGCAAATGAACCCCATTTAGTCGCAAAGGTGGTTTTGGTCTGATCCTCCTCTGTGATTCAAAACTAATGATATCCTAAGAAACCATCTGTGAAGGAGTAGGCTTCCCGGCCACCAACATTTTCCAACACCTCATCTGTGAAGGGTGTCAAGAAAGGGTTGTGGATGCAAGATACGTTGAGACTCCTCAAATAGACATAGATTTGAATATCTCGAGTCTTCTTGGGTTGCACCACCATAGGACTAATCCATTCAAATTCCTCTATAGCGACAATGATCCCGACATCCAACATTCGATCTAGTTCTTTGCACACCTTTTCCTTATACTTGGGATTTAAGCTATAAGGCCTCCTCTTGACCAGTTTGGCATCCAGTTTTAGTTGAATCTTTATGGCTCCCAAGGATCCTGCGATGCCTTTCATCTCATAAAATCTATGAGGAAATAAGTCCTCATATTCCTTAAGGAGGTCCACAACCTAAGTGACCATCTCCTTATTCCAATAATCTCCAATGATGGCCATATTACGCGATTATTCAGTGCAAATATTGTGTTTCTTAGTTTTGATCGGGCCATTATAGTTGAGTGTGACCATCTCTGCTACTTTACACTTTAGTGCGTGCTCTCCTTCGAACTCTTTACTCTGGATGTCGCGGGAGTCATTGTCATCAATATTGTCAACATCAATCTTCTAGTAATGTATTTCTTCTTTCAGTTTTTCCACTGGCTAATGATATAAATAGACCACCCTAGGGGCGGTGTCCTTTGGTTTCCAATGGAAAATGAAATCCTTAATTCGGCGAAGCACCTCTCTTTGAGCCAGATCTTCTGTGGTGAAGTTGAAGATTGAATGAAATTGGGAATTCATATGGGTCCACTCAATTTTTTGCCTCTAGAGTTCATCCTAGATGTACCAGCTTCTAGGGACCATGTCCATCGTGTGGAAAAACTGATGTACCCATTGGGCTTGGGAATATTTTTAGAGGTCCAATGGCGTTCAAAAAAAGAAATGTGTTCTTGAGGATCCTTAGTGCCCTTGTATCAGTTGGCTAGTTCGAAGTCAACGATGGGTTGAAACTAAACTTTTATGAACTCGGATACTTGTGCCCAGCTTTGAATATTTGGGCAGTTTTTCGCCCACCATCACGCACATGTCCCTCGAACCACTGCATCCATGGCTTGAAATCTTTGATCCGCGAGGACAATTTTCTCCATATGTATGAGAAATATCTCTACCAACCCTGTCCCATCAAATCGTGGGGCGTCGCTCAGCTCAGAGTTGATCCATCGCACTGCTTTTGTTATCTTTGTGCACCTGCAAGTGCGAACTTTTGAAAGTTGTGCCTCAAACAAGTGTTTCCCACATAGGATTAATGTCTAGCATGTGGGGAAATGTCCAAAAGTGGTCCTTAGACATTAAATTTATGAGATATAAAGTTAAAGTGACTTTTGAGCATATTAAATGAAAGGGTGACTTAAATGACTTAAGTTGTGATACATTGACTTTAAATCACAACCATAGATGTAGATGGCCTAGGATTTAATCTCAACCATTAGATCTTAGGTTTAGGTCATTTTCATTGCGATGGACAAAAAGGGGATTCTAGGGATTGAGGCACCATTCACTCTTCATGAGCATTAAAGAGAGAAAGAGAGAGTGCAAGAGAGAGAGAGATAAAGACAAGTGAGAGAGATTACAATAGGTTGGCGCACTTCCCAAGGAGAAAGGAGGAACACAAATCAAGGAGTGACGTTGGCATGATTTTCGAGGTACCTTACTGCTAGAAATTTTCATACAGGTCCATACGATCACCTATAGGAAAATTGTCACAGAAATCGAGACTGATCGTACAACATTAATTGTTGTGGTTGTCGTACACAGTATGAAAATATGGGCACAAATTTCAAAGAGCAGATTCAACACAGTTTTCTAGGAGATTTAGTGGCACGATTATCGAGATAAGTTGGTGTAATTTTTGCTGAAATAATTTGTTGTAAAAGATCATTTTTCTAACCTCAAGAAATAATAAAAATCTCCCTCTCTCTACTAGTTTTCCCTTCGAAGTTTTTCCAGGGGCATTGCCCAAAACTCTTGTGTTATTTTTCTGGGTTTATTTCCTATTTCCGCATTCATTTTTTGCAGAAAAAAGATTAATTATGTTTCAATTATAAATGTATGTTTAAAGCATTTACATTTTATTATTAATAAGGCCTAGCAATAAGGAGGAATAAGTCAAATGTAAGAAGACCTAATAGAATCTTTCGCTTCTAGAATGATCTTCCTCTAGATTGTTCTTTTGGATAGATAGATTTAGTATAAATAGGAATAGAGGGTATGAGAAGTTTTATCTTGGATATTATTGTAATAGAGATTTTCTCTGCTGGAGGTTGCCCCCTCGAAGAGGCAAGTGAACATTGCTCTCAGTAATCAAAATGCTCATTCTGGTATCATTCTGGTATTATTTTGGTATTATTGTGGTGTTGTTCTGGTTATATCATTGTTTATATGCCTTTTATAGCCAATTATTTTTTTTCTGCATACTATTTTATATTTGGAATATTACAAGTGGTATCAGAGCACCTTCCTCGGCAGAAAATTGTGGGTTAATTTTTTTCAGGGTAGAGACGTATTTCAATGCCTTTAAGCTACAAAGATTTGTCGTTACACGCATAAACTTGCGATCAAGGATTCATACACGCAAGAAATACAAGTGGTACTTAAGCACACATTTGTTGGCCACCCTTGTAACCCTTGTTGGTACCCCTTCGAGTGGTAGCGCATCAGACAACACCTATATATGGATCGACCTAGATCTCCTGAAGCCCTCCATAGATAAACCGATCGGCTGCATGACTGCTATAGTGGAACCGAGAACAACACTTGGGAATATACTCTCTAATACCTGGGTAATTGGGTAGTACGACTAAGGGTACGGTCTAGCCTCCTTAGTTGGTTCCCTGAGATATTGGGCCGAGTACTATTGTTGGACCTCGCACATATATCAGAGAGCTATAGCACATGGAAAACCCTTGTCTGTAGAACCCTTGAATACCCTAACCCTTAGGAAGGAAACATAAATAGAACCAACAAGATCTATTGCCATGCTACAGTGTCTTCTGCAATATGGTTGTGAAATTACTACACATTTCTTCCTATTAAGCATTTGGGCATTTCGTCACTGCAGTATTCTTCAGGCCGGAGTATAACTCCACGGGAGTAAACAAAAAAAGAGTATAGTGTTCCTGTCGGCACACTTATTTGGGACCTACTCCATTGGATTCCCCTTTTCTCCTTGATTGCAGTCATACCTTTCATTTTTAATTCTTCTTGTTTCAGTGGACCCAACCCCTTCCTAGTTTCCCTATTTTGTCACCTATTCCATTATATTTCCCTTCAAGCACTAATCGTCGTGGTACCTATCCCTTCTAAGTCCTTTTTTTGCCGTCCCACCCACCCACTGTTTTCCTTACCTGCACTTCCCCTCTCCACATGGCCACCACTCGCAACCAAGACCTCCAAACTTCCATCAATCAAGCCCATGTCTCCATTGAAAAACTCACATCTTAGATGGATTGTACCAATTCCCGCATTGAAAAAATAGAGCACACATTTAACAACATGGAAGCCAACCTCACAACCCAATTGACCTCCTTCATGTCTTCCCTGCGTAGAGGTCAATAAATTTGATGGCTAAGATCCTACAGGTTGGTACACTCGAATGGAGCATTATTTTTCTCTGCATGGTATTACTGACGAGTTGGCCAAACTTCACTATGATGTCCTCTATTTAGATCCTGAACACGGGCAATGGTGGCAATGGAGAAAAAAATCACGTCAGGGGTATATTGCCTGGACCCAGTTTGTTGTTGAGCTCTATGCCCATTTTGATAATGATATCCACTATCTCGATCATTTGACCAAGTTGAAATAGTCAGACACAGTGGAAGACTTCATCACTACTTTTGAGCATTTGGCCTTTCGAACAGAGGGCATATCAAATGCATTCTTCCGTGAATGCTTTATCAATGGTCTCAAGGATGAAATTTGATCTCGGGTTCTCATGGCCCGCCCTCCAACTTGGTTGGAAGTTACTCAACATGATAAAGAGGCCCAACAAGTTGTTTTTTCCTAGAACAAAAAACCCCCTTTTGTTCCTCGCCCTCAACCCACAAATCCTAACCCGCTTGTCACTCCCTTCAAGGTCCAAAAACTAACTAGGGTTGAAATGGTTGAATGCCAACTGAAGGGTATTTGCTATAATTATGATGAAAAATATTTTCTACGGCACAAGTGTAAGGAACAAAAACTATTTATGGCCATTTCCAAAGATGTTCCTGAAGAGGATGTGATAGTTCCCCTTATTGAAGAACCCTTCCTTCTCAATGTTGCCCAAGAGCCTACTGACCCACCTGAAGTTGACCCACTTATTTCCTTGCATGCCCTCATTGATTTCTCAGCTCCACAAACACTCAATCTCATTGGCTACATTAAGTACAGGAAGGTCATCATCCTTGTTGACAATGGTAGCACCCACAATTTTATTCATCGTCACATTGCCTAGGAAACCAATTTCTATATTTGTGTTGTCAATAATTTTAGAATCATGATAGTCAATGGTGGGTCCATGAAATGTGGTGGGTGTTGTGAAAATGTTCATCTTCAAATTGGACATTACCAACTGAAATCTCATATGTTTTCCATTGACATGGGAGGTTGTGACATTGTGCTAGGTGTTGAATGGTTACGCACTTTGGGTCCCATTCTTATGGATTGTAAGGAATTAACCATGCAATTCCAACAAGAAGGACAAAGGTATCAATTCCAAGGTCTCACAATTGGTTCTCCTAAGATCATTAGTTCCCATCATATGGAAAATCTCCTCAAGAAAGGCCAGTCTGGTATCATTGCTCAACTCCATTCTATTCAAGCCGTTGAGACACCCTCTGTGCATCCTGACCTCCAAGCTATCCTTTCCAAACATCAAGTTGTTTTTTCCACCCCTCAGGGACTTCCTCCTTCTCATGGCGTTCATGATAATTCCATTCCCCTTGTTCTTGGTAGTCTTCCTCCCAATGTTCACCCTTATCGTCACCCCTTCACCCAAAAGAATGAAATTGAGAAAATAGTGCAGGAATTGCTCCAAGCTGGTGTTATCCACCCCAGTACCAGCCCTTATTCTTCCCCTCTGGTCATGGTACTTAAGAAAGAAGGTACTTGGCGCATGTGTCCCGACTTTCATTCCTGCAATAATCTTACCATCAAGGACAAGTTCCCCATTCTTGTCATTGATGATCTATTGGATGAGCTGAGTGGTGCTCAGTACTTCACTAAACTTGATCTGTGTTCTGGCTACCACCAGATACGTATGCAAGAAGATGACATACCCAAGACTACCTTTAAAAATCATGAGGGTCACTATGAGTTTTTGGTCATGCCCTTTGGCCTATGTAATTCCCCCTCCACCTTCCAAAGCCTCATGAATCATGTCTTTCATCCTTTTCTCTGTCATTTTGTCTTAATTTTCTTTGATGATATTCTCATCTATAGTAAAACTTGGCAATCTCATCTTTCCCATGTGGATCAAATTATCCATCTACTCTCACAACACCAACTTTTCCTCAAATTCTCTAAATGTGCCTTTGGAGCCTCAGAAGTAGATTACTTGGGTCATATTGTTGGAAAGGCCGGTGTCCAGGTGGATCCTAAAAAGATAATGCAAGTCCTGGCAGGATTGGACTCACCCCAAGACTATCAAACGCTTGCGTGGGTTTTTTGGTTTAACTGGCTATTATCGCAAGTTTGTTCAGAATTATGAGAAGATTGAAACCCCTCTCACTCCTCTCCTTAAAAATAATTCTTTCACTTGGACTCTCGCACTAGATCGGGCTTTTCAAGCTTTGAAGGCAGTTATGTGCACTACTCCAGTCTTGGCCCTTCCTAATTTCACAAAAACCTTTGTCTTCGAGTGTGATGCCTCATGCAGAGTAATTGGAGTTGTCCTTATGTAAGAAGGCATACCCTTGGCCTTTACTAGCAAACAATTGTCTGAACGCCATTTGGGACAATCAATCTATGAAAAGGAAATGTTGGTTATTCTGCATGCAGTGGATCTATGGCGCCCTTTTCTCCTGGGGAAACACTTCCAAATTACGATAGATCATCAAAGCCTCAAATATTTTATGGAGCAATGGCCTTCCTCCCTAGAGAAACAAAAATGGGTAACTAAGCTCTTTGGTTATGATTATGAGATCATTTACAAGAAAGGCAAAGAAAATGTGGTTGCCAATGCTCTTTCTCAAAAATATGAAGATGAAGGGTCCCTTTTTTCCCTCTCCTTCATAGTACCTGATTGGCTCCAAGTTATGCACCAAGAATGGCTACATGATCCTAAAATATCGCATATGATCCAACAATTGAAAGCCAACTCTCTAGTTTCCCCAAGGTACTCTTGGCACAATGATGAACTTCACTGCAAAGGCCATTTGTATTTAAGTAAATGGTCACAACTTAAATCCACGATGCTTTCTGAGCTTCATGCTACTCCCACAGCTAGGCATTCAGGGTATACCAAAACCTATGAGCGGGTCAAACGTTCTTTTTTCTAGGATGGTATGAAAAAGGACATTCACACTTTGGTAGAAGAATGTGATTTTTGTCAACGCAACAAAGGCGAAACAATCAAATCTCCTGGCACACTCCAACCGCTTCTGATTCCATCCGTTATTTGGAGGGACATCTCTATGGATTTTAGTGTGGGATTACCTAAACTAGAAAATAAGTCCGTCATCATGGTGGTTGTGGATTGACTTTCCAAGTATGCTCATTTATGTTCTCTTCAACACCCATTTACCGCCTCAACTGTGGCTCAACTTTTCATGGATCATATCTTCAAGCTTCATGACATGCCTTATTCTATTGCTTCTGATCGAGATCCAACTTTCACCAGCAATTTTTGGCAAGAACTGTTCAGACTCTAGGGCACCCAATTGCATTGCAGCACCACCAATCATCCCCAGACTGAAGGTCAAACTGAAGTTGTCAATAAGTGTTTGGAGACTTATTTGAGGTGTTTTTCCTCTGAAAGGAAAAATCAATGGGCTCAATGGTTACCATTAGTTGAATGGTGGTACAACACTTCTTACCATACAACGACTTGCATGACTTCTTTTGAAGACATATATGGCCAAAATCCACCTTCAGTTCTCTCCTACATGCTAGGTGTATCAAAGGTACAGGCGGTTGACCAAACACTTACAATCCACGAGGCTATTCTCCAAACCCTCAAAGAGAATTTGGTCATGGCTCAGAATCGCATGAAGCAACAAGCCGATCAAGGTCGCTTAGAATGACAATTTGTTGAAGGAGACCAGGTATTTCTTCGGTTGCAACCTTGTAAGAAAACTTCACTCAAGGCTGAACATTGTCAGAAATTGGCACCCAAATTTTATGGTCCTTATACAGTTCTCAAGTGCATTGGGCAAGTGTCCTATTAGTTAGCTTTACCAAAACATTCTAAGCTCCATCCTATTTTTCATGTCTCTTGCTTTAAAAAGGTGATTGAAACTAAGTGCCAAACTCAAACCAACCTTCTCGAGTTGGATGAAGAAGGATCCATTTGGTTGCAGCCACAAGCAATTTTGGACCAATGAGAGCGTTGTCTTCATTAGTGTACCATCAAGGAAGTCTTAGTTCAATGGAAAGATACAACTCTAGCAGATGCCACCTAGGAGCCCGCTAACATTCTACAAAAATTTCCTCATCTCAAGCCTTGAGGACAAGGTTGATTCTAAGGGGGGAGGGCATGTTAGGGACCTAACCTACCTAACCCCTCAAGTGGGTATAATAATATATTTCCATGTAATAAAATTCGATATTAATAAGGCCTAACAATACGGAGGAATAAGTCAAATGTAAGAAGACCTAATGGAAGCTTCCGCTTCTAGAAGGATCTTCCTCTAGATTGTTCTTTTGGATAGATAGATTTAGTATAAATAGGAATAGAGGGTATTAGAATTTTTGTCTTGGATATTATTGTAATAGAGATCTTCTCCATTGGAGGTTTCCCCCTCGAAGAGACAAGTGAGCATTGCTCTCAGTAATCAAAGTGCTCATTCTGGTATCATCCTGGTATTATTTGGTATTATTGTAGTGTTGTTCTGGTTATATCATTGTTTATCTTCTATTTCTAGCTAATTATTTATGTTCTGCATACTATTTTGTATCTGGAATATTAAACATTTCAACAACAAAATAAATGTGGGTTGGCATTAAACAATGAAGAAAAATTATTGAGACTAAAACCCGGTTGGGTCTGAGAATTTTACAGAAACTTCATAGAGCTTATTTTTCCACCTATCAATAGTATCCTCAAAATTTGTGTCATAAGACTTGACACTTCTCCAACTCAACTTGTCATTTGCGATGGGGTTGATGCAGTCCTCCCTGCAACCTGTGATTTTATATATTTTTTCAATGACTGAGCTCTGTGCATCCTCACTCACTGGCTCATTATACATGTCCCCTTCATATGGATCTAGGGGTGCAACCATGCACAGGGTGTTTGTTTCAAATGACATCTGTGTCTTCTTCAAGTTTATCATCGCTTTATTATCAAAGGCCTAGTCAATGCCCAGTAATGCATGATATGGATTAGATTCATCCATAATATCTATGATCTCAAAGTCAGCCTTTATTTTTACTCCTTCTATGTTCACTTCCACCTGCTCCAAACGACCTATTGCGTAGATCTTGTATTGATTGGCCAAGCGGAGGTGGGCGACCAGACCAACTTCCATTTACCCATCACCTCCCAATATTTATTCAACAAAATATTCACGTCGAAACCCAAATCCAACATGACTCCATCCATTTCATAGCCACCAAGCTCTGTTGTCATCTTAAATCCTCATCCAGTGCACTTTTGCTCATTGACCTGGCATACATCTCTTTCTGGTAGCGGAGTTGATATGGTTTCATCCACTCCTTGTTCCTTCATGCAAGTGCCTAACATTTGTGTCAGCTTTCTTGCAGCTTCTGGATCATTTAGCAATTGCAAACAATAGCGCAAGAAATAACTTACTTGGTCTTCAGATTCTCCCTTGTGACCTAGTTCATGTAAGGCTTTTGAGCGTGATTCGCGTTGCAATTCATCTTGGCATTGTTCTTCATACATTTTATGCTCAGCGCGTCGTATCTTAGTTTGTCAATGAGCCTCCTCTATTGACCATTGCATCACACATTGTACTTATTTGCGCACGCAAGCCTCCTCCAATGATCTTTGTGTCACACCTTGTAATTCCTTGCACATGCGAGCATCTTCCAATGACCTCTGCGTCACACATTGTACCTCTTCGTGGATCCGAGCTTCTTCCAGCGACCTTTGTGTCACCTTCTGCACTTCTTCTCAAATTCGAGCCTCATCAAGTGATCTCTAAGTCGCGTGTTGTAGCTCCTCGCACACTCTTTCTTCTTCCAGTGCTCTTTGTGCATCACATAAAACTGATTTTGTTGGGCATCATCAAACCTAGGAGGGGGTTGAGGTGCCTTCCTTATCTTCTCATTAGGTTTCTAGCCCAAGCCTTCACCATTCTCAAAGTCTTCTCCTCCTCGGGTAACTACCCTGACATCGGCCTGCTCGTTCTTCTTCTTATTCTTGCACGACTTTGCATGCACCGTGTTGCAATTGGTCTTTTTTTCCTCCCACTTTTTCAACAAGTCAAGACAATTTTTGGTGACATGTTTAGAACTATAACAGTATGCACAAATCACACACTATTTGGTACAAAACCTTGATACATGACCAATCTCTCTGCAATTAAAACACGTGGGGGGTCTACCTCCCCCTCTGCCATATCCTCTGTCATGACCACACAAATATCCACCTCGGGGATAGCCTTGGTATCTGCCTCTTTCTGCATTGTCGTGCTCACCACATTTTTTCTCTTCCTGTACTTGAAACACATCACAAGTATTATCTTGCATCAACTAGAGAGAGTGACAGTTATTAACGTCATGCCCGATGGATTAACAGAAGTCGTAGAATGGAGTATGAGTCATTGTTTGGTACTTCTGCAAAGTTGGGAAGTGGGGTGGCACATGGCCCCATTGTCTGCATATCTCACACCATTGTGTTTTCCCATATGGAAATGGACTAGGTGCGCCCATTGCAACATAATTTGGCAGGACAAGGAATTCATCTCTTCAATTCCCTTATGAATAACAGGTGGTACACCATACGTGCTCGCACACGACCTTCGTATTAACCATATCTTGCAATTGCATCGTCAAGTTGGCCAGTTGCGACTTCACCTCTGCCAAACCTACTGACGTCTCTGCCCCTCCTGATGTAGCTTCCAGGTGCATAGCAATTTTGACCGCCTTCACTTGAGTCGTCACCTTCTGCTAGGTGAGTGAACCACGGATATGGGGAAGTAACCCTGCAATAAACCATTCCCTATGTTACACGTCTTGGATTTCGAACGTCGGCCTATACAAAAAAAAAATAAACCATTGGTCATAATCCCATATGGCCTCACCTTCCTTTTGCTTCATCTCTTTTACCTTTGTAATACAATGAGATTTCGACTTAGGTTTCTCGAATTCACTAAGTAGATCCTCCTTACTCTCGGTCAAGGACCTTGTTTGTCCCACTAGCGCAGTTGCCTTATATACTTCATACACCATGTAAAGGCTCTGCCCCTGGACGTGGTCTCTAGCTACGTGATTTGGTTGCTTCATCTGTGATTCTCTTCAT
>JASDQU010946777.1:31542-41592 GCA_032191745.1 Picea mariana | reverse complement strand
AGTGGGGCGAATTGAAGAGAAGGAGGGCGTTTTTGAGATCTAGATCTAGTCAATTTGGAGGGGTTACACTTCAAATCTGACCCTGAGACTTTACCTAGTGACTTGCAGTGTCCCGATCTATATTTCTGGAGAGTTTCAGAGAATTTGGAGGCCGCCTTGAGCAGGGCCGAATTATCTAGGGTTTCAGTCATCTAGTGGGGCGCACCATTCAGTGGGGGATTTAAGATCTACAGAGATTGAGAGGGATTTTGGGGATTTGGTCACCTGGGTTGTTATTACTATCACTTGATCTATCAGTTGGCATATTTATTAGGGTGATTGGACACTTTTGGCAGAAGGGCCAAGTTATCGAGGGTTTCAGCCTTCTATTGGAGCGTGGCATTCTTCAGCTGGAGAGTTTGGCATTCAAATCTACTGGTATTGATCTTCATTTCTTATTCAGCCTTTGGAGGCATCTTTTGTATTAGAGGGATCATTTTGTAGGAGCTCTTATCTATTGTCTATCTTCTTGTCCATCTATTGAACATTCCAGATCAACATCTTCATTATAGCAGGTTTCTCTATTTTATGAATAAAGAAGAATTGAGATGTTTTGGCTTGTCTATCTTATTGCATATGGTTGAGGTATGTTCCATGGTTATCTCTTTCTGTTATTTTCTGCATACACACATATAAACACATCTAAAAGGTAGATCAACAAAGTGTTTGATGAAATACCTCACTCGGAAAAAGTTTTAAAAAGACACCAAAACAGTGATGATCCTTGCATAATGGCTTGGGATCATTACATCTTCATTGTATCCATCATTGGTACACAAATTCCACTGAAGTCTCTGATGAAATTCCTATAGAATCTTGCTAATCCATGGAAGTTCCTTATCTCAAACATACTCCTTGGTGACGACCATTATTTGATTTCTTTCACCTTCTCTAGATCCATATTTAGCTCATTTGAAGATATCACAAAACCCAAGTAAATGATTTTTATCTTCATAAAAGAGGACTTCTTCAAATTTATCAACAACTTATCCTATTGTAGCCTCCTCATCACTAATGCCAGGTGCCTCAAATTCTCTTCTTTAGTCCTGCTAAAGATCGATATATCATCTAGATACATAACCAAAAATTTGCCAATGAAATCTTTCGGTATTTCATTCATCAGCCTCATAAAAGTACTCGGGGCATTTCTTAAGACAAATGGAATAACAATACACTCATAGAAACCTTCATTTTTATTAAAGGTTTTTTTCCACTTATCACCTTTTCTCATCCTGATCTAGTGATATCCAGTTTTCAAATCTATTTTAGAAAAGAAATTTGTTGCACTTAAGCAATCCATTAAATCATCCATTCTTGGTAAAGAAAATATATACCTGATGTTGATCTTGTTAATGTCTCTTGAGTCTGTGCACATTCTCCATCCTCCATATTTCTTTGGACTCAATACAGTTGGTATTGCACATGGACTCAAGCTCTATTTGACCAAGCCTTTGTATAATAATTCCTGGACTTAGTTCTTCACTTCCTTTTTCTCTCGAGGTGTCAATCTGTATGCTTCTTTGTTTGGCAGACTTTCTCCTGCTATCAAGTCAATATGGTGATTGATACTTCTGACAGGTGGCAATGAGTTAGGAAGCTCATCCACCATTATGTTAGTAAAATTTTCCACAAATTCCTGAAATTCTTCAAGCAAATTCTCCATCGAAGTACTTGTAAGGATAACTTTATGTTTCCTCACCACAACAAACTGCATCTCATGTTCTTCCTTGACTTCTTTTAGGATTTCCTTACCACTCATGAGAAGTATGCTTGTGCTAGCTTCCTCTTTCACTTTCTTCTCCTCTATTGGAAACAACATGTGTGTTCTACCATTCTTCTCTATGGTGTATGTATTTTTCCTCCCATCATGAATGACATTCCTATCAAACTGCCATGGTATTCCTAGCAAAATATGGCATACATCCATGGGAATTACATCACATATAATTTCATCCCTATATCCTCCTATCTTAAATTCAACCAAGAATTGTTTAGTAACCATTACCTGGTGTCCTTTCTATAGCCATGCGACTTTGTATGGTTTCAGGTGTGTAGTTGTCTCCAGCTCCAATTTCTCCACCATCTCCATGGATACTAACTTATCAGTGATCCCACTGTCAATTATCACCTTGACTATGTTGTCTTTAGTCTTGCAACATGTTCTCAAGAGACTGTTCCTCTGCACTATCTTTTCAACTTCTGCCTCTAGTTTTAAAAGAACCTTCCTCAACATCAGGTATCATCCATTCTCTACTCCTTCTTCTTCAACATCTCTTCTATGTGGTTATGAAATGTGAGCTTCACCTCCTCCATATTTATTTTTCTTGGGACAGTCCCAAGACATGTGCCCTATATTTCCAAAGGCATAACATCTTACTTCTCCTCCTCCTCTTCTTCCTCTTCCTCTAGAAGAACTTATTCCACCACCCTGTCTTCCTCGGGAACTTCCTCCTCTTTCTGAGTGACTATATGGTTTCTTAATCTCATCTTTAGGATTATGTGCTCTATCATGGGTAACTCCCCTTCTTTTGTTTGGGGTCGATCCTTTACCTCTCCCTTACTAGCTTTGTTTTTTGGCCAACTTCTCCTCTACCTTCAGTGAAAAATGATAAGCATCCTACACTGTCCTTACTGACATCATGTTGAGCTCATCCTAGATTTCATATGTCATGCCATTTATGTATCTGGAAATTTTTTCTTCATCTCTCTCCCTTTGTCCAGTTCTGATGTTCAGCCTATAGAACACCTTTGTGTACTCCTTAGTTGTCATCTATTTTCGTCTCATGTTCTACATCTTCCTAAACAGATTGATCTGATAATCCTTGGGCATGAACTTAGCCTTCAACTTTGCTGCCATTCTGTCCCAGCTCTTTATATTTTGTTTTCCCTTGCTTCTCCTCTCAACCTACAATTGATCCCACCACAATGCCACATGTCCTTTTAGTCTGGTGACAGTATGTCTCACCCTTCTTTCCTCATCGACATCTTCATAGTCGAAATATTTTTCCATGGATCTTATCCAATCCAATAGCTCTTCAACATCCAAATTTCCTTCATACATTGGGACCTCTATCTTGGCTCTGCCTCCCAATCTGGAAACTGCTCTCAGCAAACATTCTTTGGCAACATCCTCTCTTGCAGCTTCTTAGACGACATTCTCACCCACTGCTTCTTCACTCTCTGCATCGCTGAAATCTCCAGCCTCAGGTGCTTGTCTCTGTGCTGCCTCCATCGCAACTAATCTTGCATGACGTTCTCACATATCCCTTTCTATAGCTTGATTGGCCAAAGGTGGTTCCACTCATCTCCTTGGCAGAATTGTGTTGATTTTCTATCACACACGCAGAGTACAAATCCAAATTATTTTGTCTCTTATCCTTTTCCTGTTGTCTGCAAAAAAAAATTCTACTATGATACCACTTGCTGCAGACCCCCTTCCCTCCTAAGGGTTGTGCAACCTCTCAGTCAAGATCTTCGATTCTGGAGTCGGTGACTCTCTGAAACCTCACTGGTCTCACCCTTTGTCAACTATAGGTCCTCACAACTCCTAGTGTAGGCTCTACGATACCCACAACCTTCACTTTCGCGATCTGCGAAAATCTCAGATTTGGCATTAGCACCCCCTCTCTTGTCCCCTTCTCAGATGTGACCTCTACGATGATGACGCGATTACGGGAGAAGTTACTAGTGATTTTAAGTTAGACTAATTTTGGGCCCACAATTCCCTCCAGCCTCCACGTGTCTCCCTGACAAAACCACGGTATGGATTGCGGCTCATCCTCGACCTTTTAAACTCTACACAACTCTTGGCCCCGCAATCCAAGATGACCGTCAATCTCGCGATCTTGACGGTTCCCTCTAAACTGACGGTTCAAATATTCCCTTCTCAATCCACGGACGAGATCTATGATACCTCTTGATGCAGGTTGTATGAGACCCATGGGTCCTCTTCTATACATTGTTCAACTATTGCGCTAATAGACCGCTAGCTCTCCCCTAGTTAATCCCCTTCCCTCTTGTGACATGGTTATGACCACTCACCTAACTCAAAATGTGTTTCATGATTTCACATATCGGGCCTTTGTATGTGAGTCTCCCCAACTCTCCCAACTCCTGAAATCCTGACAGGGGCCTAGTGCATACTATCCGCTCTCTCTTTGTGACTGTTGCTGGTGACCACGCACTTGAGTGAAAGGCAGGTCGCAATTTCACATTTTGTGACTCTGGGAGTGATGCTACCTCTATTCCCTCGATATCTGAAATTGCGATGACCCTATATCGACATTCCAAATCTTTCTTTGATCGACAACTGTGATCAAGTGGGAATTTCTTGTTTTGTGACTTTGGAAGTCTCCGTACCTCCGTCCTCTTGATACCTAAAATTGCGATGGTGTTGGATGGACGATTAATATCATTCCTTTAATCAACGACTATGATCAAATCAGGATTTCACATTTCACGACTTTGGAGTCTCCTTACCTCTGTTCCCCCAATACCTGAGATTGCGATGGCACTGGATCGATGGTTTAGATCTCTCCTTTGATCAATGGCTCAGATCAAGTCATGATTTCGTGTTTTGCAAGTTCTCACGACTCAAACTTTGACTCCTTCAAGTCACGAGTCAATGAAACGTTGATCTCTCACCACATGTCCTCCTTGACGTCAAACAGTCTCGATGATTTTGGAATTTCATGACCTCGTTCTTCCTGTGTGCCTTCAAATCTTTAATGATTGTGCACTTTATCTTGATTGGAAAGCTATGATTCTCTTGCGCTCAGAACAAATGGATGAGATCCTTACTCCTCTACACTTTCTCCTTGTTTTCTGGACGCTGATAGGATGGTCCATATCTTCCCCCCTGAGCTTATGCTTTCTTCAGACTTAGACGATTTTCGAAGGATTCAAAGGATTCGACCTTTATCCTTTCAACGAGTCTGTTTCTTGGATATCGTTAACACTTATGAAAAGTGTTATCCCTCGTGATCTAGGTCTCGTGAAGACTTCGATTTCCCACGCACTCCTTGCGCTTTAGAGATTTTGATAACTCAAATCCTAAGGATTTCTTGAAGAGAAATTCCTCTCTCCCTCCTAGCATTCTCCTTTTCTGGTTCTACGATTTCTTGCAAAGTGTCTTTGACACTTAGTCGAATATCGGATCTGTGCACTCCTTGCACCATATATTTATGCAATTTTTGGGGTTATTTTGGATAACTGTGCATGGCTTGCACCAGTCTCTTTGCACTCCTTCCAAAGGGAAAATTCCATGTTATCTCTTTTGAACTTTAGAATCAAAACAGATATCGTTAACTCACTCCTTGTGCTCTGTCTGCACACCTTGCACTACTTCAACAGAAGAGAAACAATTGAGACTTATCCTAACATTCACATTTCCGTTCACTCGTAACGAAATTCATTCATTCACTTAGAAAAACACAATAACCGAGAATTGCAAACAATGTTCACACACCATGCATTGGATCAATTTTCCTTTGTTATATTCAAAAGTGAAATGGATACAACTGAAACCAAAAACAACAACTGAAACTGAAATCTCATACTAATTTGCAGCTAACATCTACTCTGTAGCTAGCCTCATTTGGGTGTACAAAACCTGTATTTATCTTAGAGGGCTCTTAAGGTTTCCCCTGGCTACTTGTCTACTCTAAAACTTAACCTAATGACTATATAGATCAGTCACATTCCAGAGCAGGAGTGGAAACTCCCACTTCTCCTACAATCGTTCAAGCATGCCTCAAAGATTTTTTCGTCGCTAAAGTTCAGGCGTGCTTAAAAAATATGCGTTGTAACTACTTGTGTTGAGATTCCGAAAAGATTCCCATGCACTAAGTGGTTATGCTCCGCGTGCTTGCCAACAATGCTCCTACATCATTTTGTGAAAGTAAATGTTAAAAATAATAATTTATGTCATGGCCAAGCTAGAAACCAAATTGGTGTTTGAGAACCTCTTGTTTGTGGGACAAGAGACATGAATTACCTCCCTCCGAATTTGAACCTGTGACCTTCAAGGAGGAAACAAATGTTCTTAACCATTAAAACACTCAAATTATATATATATATATATATATATATATATATATATATATATATTAAATACATGTGCAAATGTTTCTTAAAATTTTTATACTATCGAAATATTTATAATTATTAACTTTAATCTTTATATTGTTAGACAATTGGCTTAGGTTGATGGACAATTGGTATGGATTTTTGGTTGTCATTGATGTCAACCTTTGAATAGTACATGTCATGCCATTTCTGGTGATAAGTTGAACATCACATAACTCCTCATGGTTAGAGAGATATGGCCTTGTGAAGTTGGAGAACCCTCATGAGTTATATAGAAGCTCTTAGAAGGTCAAATAAGTCAAATTACTCTAGAAAATCCTAGAAGAATTTGACTAGTCAAAGTGGGTGAAGCTAGGATTTAATCATGGGTATAGTTGTTTCATTAAGAAAATAATTAAAAATAAATTAGTTGCAACAAGGATTTGTGAGTTTGGTAGTTATAGGAAAGTAGTTTTGACGAGAAGATTGAATAGTCAAAGTGGTTGACAAGGAAATAAATTAAATAATAAAGTGATTGCAACAAGAAGTTAGTTAAGGGAAAAGAAGCTATGAATTGAATAATTATATAAAAGTTAGTTGCAACAATAAATTTTGAGTAAAGAGAAATTATTTAAATAATAAAGTAGTCAAAGTGGTTAAGTGGACAAAGTGGCTATGTGGAAAAATTTGTTAAGTGGACAAAGTGGCTAAGAGGACAAAGTTGGTTAAGTGGACAAAGTGGCTAAGTGGAAAAAATGGTTAAGTGGAAAAAGTGGCTAAGTGTACAAAGTTGATTAAGTGGAAAAAGTGGCTAAGTGGACAAAGTGGTTAAGTGGATACTTCTAGAGGAAGCTACTTGGAGATTATAAATAAGAGAGAAAGGGTCTCCCATTTGCATCCATTAGGAATATTGAATATCTGAAAGTAACTGAGGTAACCAAAGGATATATAAGGTGAATTTTTTATGCAGGAGCATCTCTCCACATCAGCCAATCAACTAGCCAGCCACGTCAGTGCGTGCATTCAAAGATGAGGAGAGGCGCAACCCTTGTCTTCCATTTTGAATTTGAATGTAATTTAATGTTTAGGTTGTTGAGCCGTGAAGCTATGATTTGCACAGGTGTAGAGTAGATAGGCCTTTAATGTTTTGAAGGCCGAGATCTAGATACGATTTGTGGACTAGACAACCCATTCAATGCCATTGAATATGGTAAGTAGATTGGAGGGAAGAGCTCAAAGATCCCCCTCATGTAAAATATCTGGGATGATAATTGTATCTCATGGTAGAGAGTCTATGAGGAGAGAGCAGAAGAAAAGGATCCAAGACCTTATTATAGTCCATGCTCAGAACACCTTTGTAAAGAGACATTTTGATTAATATAAACCAGAGCAATTTTTCCTGCATATTGTCTGTTTTATTTGAATGTCTTTGTGTATTCTTTATGCTGTAGATGTATGCTAGACATTTGCAGGGAGTTGTTTTGATTTTAGGCTTGAGAGGTTCTTTGTGGTTTCATGCCAGGAGGGCGTGACAGAGTAATGTGGTCTCTAGATACCAGTGCATAGATGCACTTCTCAACTTTGCGGAGTCAGACAAAGACGTGCCAGGTGGTCACGGGAACTAGAATCATCAATTCAGAGGAAGACCTGTGAGGTTACTGAAGATATTAGAGGCAAGGTTGTGGAGAAGAACATAGTTGTAGACAGAATCCCTGAGGAGTTCTGTAAAGCTCTGCAAGTGGGCATTGAGCAAGTGCAAGGGGTGCACAGAGAAAGGACTCTATTGTGAGTTCAATTGAAGTCAGAATCACTAAATATTCTGAGAGATCTGCCAGGAGGGCATTGAGCAGGTGCATAGGGTGCACAGGAGAGAACAAAACTGCTGGATGTTCTGTAAGAATATACTCTGCCAGGTGGACATTGAGTAGATGTGCAGATAGACACAGAGAGGAAAAAAACTCTTTGTGTTCTGTGATTCAAGGAAGAATCCACTGAAGGATCTTCGTAGGGTTACTAAACACCCTAAAGGACTCAGCAATTAGGTTTCTTGATCTCAAAAGAGAAGGAAAAAGAAAAGAAGGAAAAAAAAAAGGATAAAATCCCTTGGGGGTTTGAGTATTTGAGAAGATCAAAAGAGATAGCACTGTGCATGCAAGGAATCTGCAGAAGCACAGAAGTCGTAGAATCCCTCAAGGATTCAAGAGTAAAGCTCAGGAAGAATAGTGTTTTTCGGTGCACGGAGCCACAGCTGCAAGGAGTGTAGAGGCCAAAGAACTCTCTGAAAGAGTTCAAACTTCCCAAAGCTCAGGAGGGACTGCATTTTTATATGCACAAGAGAGGACTCAAGTTGCAGAGCTGGCAGTGGAAAAGAGCGAAGGTCGAGGCCTTCGAGAATTTGAAATTCTTCCAAGTGTTGGAAGAAAAGCGCCAAAGCTCAGGAGGAGCAACGGCTACCGTCAGATCAGCCGAGAGAATATGGACCGTGGATTTGTGTCCAGGCAGCGTAGGAAGGGTGCAAATGGAAAGACATGTCTGAGTCATCAGATCTTGGTCTAAACAGTCGACAACCATCAGATCTGTCGAGAGGAGATCGAGGATTAAATCCTCGTAAGCAGAGTGAAAGTCCCAAAGGATTCGTATCGAGATTTCAGCATTCGAGAGTTCGGAGATCCAAAGGATGAGAGTATGGGCACTCGACCTCAGAAATCATGGCAAGGAGAAATAGATCTGAGCCGTCCATCTGTTGGAGGATGTGTGTCGCAGAATCATCCATTTCATAGATTCGGGCATCAGGACTCACAGAGGTGAGCATATTGACTTCGCGAGTAGTGAAGTCCTGAGAAAATCTGAGCACTCCATTTGGAAGGACACGTGTCACAAGATCCTCTCTATCAGGGATTCTGACATTAGGGTTCAGAAGAGGAAGTCTTTCGACTTTGCAAGAAGCAAAGTCATGAAAGGATCAGGACCGTCCATTTGGAGAGGACAGGTGGCAAAGATCTAGGGATCTTGTGAACTCAAAGGTTCACAGGGTGAGAGCCCAAAGATTGGGTACTCCAAGTCACGAAGTCGCGAAATCGTGAGGAGTGAGGACAATTGTTGGATCCAGAGAGCGGGAGGACCATTGGATCAAGAATCACATCACATTTCATGCATTCAGGGGTTTGGAGGTTGAAAGAAGTTGTTCTCGACATCAAAATTCATGAAGTGCCCAGAGCTGAGGCTCATGTGGACATGCGGCAGAACCACAAGGTGGGGCCCATGTGACAGACAGGCGGACACACGTCACATAATGGAAGGAGTCAACACCCCATTGACCTCTCACATCTCAGGGATTCGTGAGATAAGGAAATGAGAGTTTGACCCTTCAACTTGTGAAGTCGCGAGTAGTGAGAGCGAGAGGGGAAAAGTCAACATTGCTTCTCGGGATTTCGTGGAGGGAAGGTGCCAAGATTGGACATTTGAACTCATAAAGCGACGAATAGCGAAATGTACTAGAGCTTAGCCTAGATGACGATCATGCAAGGAAGGCACTGACAAGGGAGGAGCCATAACCATTTCGCGATCTCGGGTATCGTAGGATTGATAAAGAGGAGTCGAGAGCTTCAATTCATGAACTCGCGAGATTGTGAGATTGCGAAAAGAGACCTTGGGTTAGGTCGTTGGTCATAGAACTATGGTCGCTTCGGAGAGGTGGAGCTCATGCCTAGTGTTGTTTGCATAGGAGAGCTTCTGAAATAACTTGTGGATCGATAAATTTCAGATTCCAGTAAAGAATCAGAGGATCCACTTCGGCTCAAGGGGATAAAGAGTGATCCTATGAGTAGATCTCAGTCCCGAGGGCCGATAGGTTTGTCTCAGTTTCAGTATCAGAGAAGGAAATCTGTTTGTATATTTCAAGAAGAGAGAAAAGGAAAAGGAATACAGAATGTTGGAGACTCTGTA
>JASDQU010946777.1:10152-22164 GCA_032191745.1 Picea mariana | reverse complement strand
ATGGCCAGTCAAGGAGCTGATGGATAAAAGACAGCATAGGATATTAAGAGGATGGTCGAGGCATGCTAAGAACCTCAACAGACCTGAAGAAGAAAGGGTTCAGATATGTGAACTGAAGAGTGGGAGAAATTTCAGTGATGCTGAGGATGAAATTGGATCGGACGAAGATCTCAAGCACTGCTAGGAGGGTAGAGAAGAAATTTCTGATTGCCAAGCGGACAAAGAGTTGGGATCAGCTGAGGATCTCATAGACTGTCATGAGGACAGCCAGGGAATTTCATATTTCCAGGTGGGCAATGGATCGATATCACTGCGAGATCTCATAGTCTGCCAGGAGGGCAACAGAAAGTTCCAAATTTTCCAGGTGGGCATGGGAACAGAGATGAGGATATTTGAGAGTCTCATGGACTCAGAAGTAAGTCTAATTCGGCCTGGGGTGCTAATGAAGATGGGATCAATTGATCTCATAGTTTTCCAGGAGGGCAATGAAGAAATCCCATATTATCAGGTGGGCAGGGATAAGTAGGTGAGGCTATGTGAGAGTCTCATGATTTCAGAGGTGAGTTTGGATCTACAGATGCAGCTGACAAAGTAGGAATATCTGAAGAATCTTCTGATGATTGGAGGAATTCAGATATTCCTACCACTTAACCTAGAGGAGGCCAAAGACTGTGTTTCAGAAGAAGCAACAACAACAATGGAAACATAGCCAGTTGAGACTGTCAAAGAAGAATTGGAGAAGGTATTTGAGACTGCCCAAGCATAAGAAGCAGGAGAAGAAGATGAGAATTCTGAGGAGTGGCTCAATACTTTCAGCTAGGTAACTGAAAGGATTTCAGCATGGGAGCTTGTAGAAGTGGAGGAAGAGGAAGAAGTAGACAACATTAGTTTGGCTGATCTGTATGAATAGATTGAAGCCCTGGAGAGAAGGGTTAAAGTACAGAGTGTGCACATCCAACAGGCGAAGTTGGAAGCAACTGATGAAGTAGGCATGGGAGATCATTGCAATCTGCTAGACTATAGAAAAGGTTTGTAGCCGAGGAGGCTGCATGAACAGAGCCAACCACTGGAGAAGATGGATGAAATGATCAAGGAGGTCAGGGAGCTGATGTTAGGGTCAACAAAAATTGTCAGCAAGGAGAAGCTGAGCCAAAGGAAAGAAGTAGAAGCAGTAGCGCAGAAGTAGTAGTAGGGAGATGGAGCAGATGAAGAGCTCCAAAAATTTTCTTGGGATCCAGGAGGATTTCCAAAGATGAGAGAGGAAGCTCATGAGCAGGAGCTCATGAATTTTGTAGCTGAGGAGTATGATGTAGGAGCATCTCTCCACGTCATCCAGTCATCTAGCCAACCACGTCAACGCGTGCATTCAAAGCTGAGGAGAGGCGCAACCCTCGTCTTCCATTTTGAATTTGAATGTAATTTAATGTTTAGGGTATTGAGCCATGAAGTTGTGCTTTGCATAGGCATAGAGTAGATAGGTCTTTAATGTTTTGAAGGATGAGATCTAGATCCGATTTTTGGACTAGACAACCCATTCAATGCCATTGAATAGGGTAGGTAGATTGGAGGGAAGAGCTCAAAGAGCCCCCTCATGTAAAATATATGGGATGATAATTGTATCTCATGGTAGAGAGTCTGTGAGGAGAGAGCAGAAGAAAAAGAGCTGAGACATTATTACAGTCCGTGCTCAGAGAACCTTTGTAAAGAGACAGTTTGATTAATATAAACCAGAGCAGTTTTTCCTGCGTATTGCCTGTGTTATGTGAATGTCTTTGTGCCTTCTTTATGTTGTAGATGTATGCTAGACATTTGCAGGGAGTTGTTTTGATTTCAGGCTTGAGAGGTTCTTTGTGGTTTCATGCCAGGAGGGCATGACAGAGTACTGTGGTCTCTAGATACCAGTACATAGATGCACTTCTGAACTCTGCAGAGTCAGACAAAGACGTGCCAGGTGGGCACAGGACCTGGAATCATCAATTCAAAGGAAGACCTGTGAGGTTACTGAAGACCTTAGAGGAAAGGCTATGGAGAAGAACACAGTTGCATATAGAATCTCTGAGGAGTTCTGTAAAGCTCTACCAAGTGGGCATTGAGCAGGTGCAAGGGGTGCACAGAGGAAGGACTCTGCTGTGAGTTCAATTGAAGTCAGAATCACTAAATATTCTAAGAGCTCTGCCACGAGGGCATTGAGCAGGTGCATAGGGTGCACAGGAGAGAACAAAACTACTATATGTTTTGTAAGAAGATACTCTTCCAGGTGGGCATTGAGTAGATGTGCAGATAAGCACAGAGAGGAAAATAACTCTTTGCGTTCTGTGATTCAAGGAAAAATCCATCAAAGGATCTTTGCAGGGTTACCGAACACCCTGAAGGACTCAACAATCAGGTTGCTTGAGCTGAAGAGTGCCAAGAAGGCATTATATTCTTCGTCTGAAGGAGAAGGAAAAAAAACGGATAAAATCCCTTGGGGGTCTGAGTATTTGAGAAGCTCAGAAGAGATAACACTACACATGCAAGGACTCTGCAGAAGCACAAAAGTCGTAGAATCCCTCAAGGATTCAAGAGTAAAGCTTAGGAGGAATAGTGTTTTTCGGTGCACGGAACCACAACTGCAAGGAGTGAAGAGGCCAAAGAACTCTCTGAAAGAGTTCAAAGTTTCCAAAGCTTAGGAGGGACCGCATTTTTATACTCACAGGAGAGGACTCAAGTCGTAGAGCTCATAGTGGAAAAAGAGCGAAGGTCAATGCCTTCAAGAATTTAAAATTCTTCCAAGTGTTGGAAGAAAAACAACAAAGCTCAAGAGGAGCAACGGTTACCGTCGGATCAGCTAAGAGAATCTAGACCGTGGATTCGTGTCCAAGTAGCATAGGAAGGGCGCAAATGGAAAGACAGGTCTGAGCCATCAGATCTTGGTCTAAACAGCCGACAACCGTCAGTTCTGTCGAGAGGAGATCGAGGTTTAAATCCTCGTAAACAGAGCGAAAGTCTTGAAGGAGTCGTATCGGGATTTCGACATTTGGGAGCTCGGGGATCCAAAGGATGAGAGTTCGGGCACTGGAACTTAGAAATTGCAACAAGGAGAAATAGATCTGAGTCGTTTGTCTATGGGAGGACGTGTGTCGTATAATCATCCATTTTGGAGATTTGGGCACTGGGACTCACAAAGGTGAGTATCTTGACTTCGCAAGCAGTGAAGTCCCGAGAAAATCTGAGCCGTCCGATTGGAAGTACACATGTCACAATATCCTCTCTATTGGGGATTTAGACATTGAGGTTCAAAAGAGGAAGTCTTTCAACTTCGCGAGTAGCGAATTCATGAAAGGATTAGGACCGTCCATCTAAAGAGGACATGTGGCAGAGATCTAGAGATCTCGCAAACTCGGAGGTTCACAGGGTGAGAGCCAAAAGATTGGGTGCTCCAAGTCACAAAGTTGCAAAATCGCAAGGAGCGAGGACAGTCATTAGATCTGGAGAGTGGGAGGACCGTTGGATCAAGAATCCCATCACATTTCACTTATTCGGTGGTTCGGGGGTTGAAAGGAGTTGTTCTTGACATCAAAATTCACGAAGTGCCAAGAGATGAGGCTCGTGTGGACACGCGCAAAACCACAAGGTGGGACCTGTGTGACAGACAGGTGAACACACGTCACATATTGGAAGGAGTTAACACCCCGTGGACCTCTTACGTCTCGGGGATTCATGAGATAAGGGAACGAGAGTTCGACCCTTCGACTTGTGAATTCATGAGTAGAAAGAATGAGAGGAGAAAAGTCAACATCGCTTCTCTCGATTTCATGGAGGGAAGGTGCCAAGATTGGACATTTTAACTCGCAAAGCGGTGAATAGTGAAAGGTGCTAGTGCTTAGCCTAGATGGCAGTCGCACAAGGAAGGCACTGATAGGGGAGGAGCCATAACCATTTCGCGATCTCGAGTATCGCAGGATTGAGAAAGAGGAGTCAAGAGCTTCGACTTGTGAACTCATGAGATCACGATATTGCGACAAGAAACCTTGGGTTAGGCCCTCGATCATAGCGTTGTGGTCGCTTGGGAGAGGCGGAGCTCACACCTAGTGTTGTTTGCATAGGGGAGCTTCCGAAAGAACCTGTGGATCAATAAATTGCAAATTCCAGTAAGGAATTGAAGGAGTCGCTTCGGCTCAAGGGGATAAAGAGAGATCCTGTGAGCAGATATCGGTCTCGATGGTCGATAGGTCTGCGTCAATTTTAGAGGGAAGCTGAAGTAAACAAGGCCAAAATTCAAGGGAGGATAAATTCATTTGATGATGCTTTTGAAGGTATGTTATTTACAGGTCATCTCACCATTTTCACAATAAATTTTTTTCTACAATGATTCAGATAGTGAAATCTAGAAGTCGTTGAGAAAACATATCCAAGTAATTGTGATAAAAAATTCATCTTGTAGGTCAGTGTATATTTGGATTTCTACTATGTGTAAAATAGGGTTTGTAGCTAGTCCTCAAACTAGTCTAAAACAGGTGTTTCGGGTAAAAATGTCATAAATTCTTCATACCAGATCCAAATTCAATAAGACAAAATGTATTGGTTAGAGTACAATCTGTAGTATTTTTTGTACGATTTTAATATCCATACAACAAATATTCTGTGCAGGGAACGCTCTACAAGTTTTCTCTCTAGAATAAGCCATAATTCAACAAGGTATGCCATTTTTTCTATAAATCCTTTTCCAAGAGGTTCCAAGTAGTGAAACCTGGAGGAATAACATAAACGACACTGAAGGACATTGCGTACTATTTTCATATATTTATTAATTACATGTACATAGTTATGATTATTGCAAGTTAGGGTTGTTGAGTAATCCAAAATTAGTCATGTGAGATTAAAGTAAAATTTGATGAAAATGATAGTATCTTGTTGTTAAAGTTAAGGTAGGTCTACAGGTATGTGATCATATACAATAGGTATGTTACAAAGTTACAAATAATATTTGGATGATGAAATTGATGAGGGCTTTTGTTTGAGGTATGTTATATATAGAGGTTGTATAATAGTGAGGTTGTGGCACATGGTTTCATGTCATGGTTTATGGCATTTGGTTATGGATAGTGTGATGTATTGCTAGAGAAATTTTTATCATTATATTTGTATATGTATTTTTTATATGGTTGAGGTACGTGTTGGGTACATGGTTGAGACAAGTAGTTGATGAGTTTGCACATACATGAGGTGTATAGTTGATGATGTTGGTACATCTTGATGAGACATAGTTGATGCATGATTGGTACATACTTGGTACATGGTTGGAGGAACTTGTTAGTAGTATTGTTGACACATGGTTTATGGATGATGTAGCATACTTGTCTTGGTATATTATTAGAAGCACATATTGATCTTGGTGATGATTATGAATTGACATGATGCACATTATTGATAGTTTTCATGGTGATTGATCTTGGTGAGTACATCTTATTTGGTTGATAATATTGATGACACATGTTGTTGTGATAGGTTGTTTGGATAGGTTATTAGTATAGGTTTGGTGCATGGTTGATGCATTTGTTTATGGTATAGGTTGAGGTACAGTTTTGTGCATGGTTGATGCACTTGTTTATGTTATAGGTTGATTACAGGTTGTTTGGTATAGGTTGTTACAATTTGTTTGGTGTAAGTTGATAGGTACATGTTGACAACAGTATATCTCATAGTGATAGTGTGACAATGGTTCCATAATTCTACTTATATTTCAAGGCGGTTGGATGAGGCAAGTATAGGTGGTTGTAGCCACCTTCCAGTTGTATCCAGAGAACATAGGGGGTTGTAGCATCCTTCTGGTTGTATCCAGAGAATTGGAGAGTTGGATCTTCCCTTAGGTTGTATCCTGAGAAACTAGGTGGTTGTAGCCACCTTCTAGTTGTAGCCGGAAAACATAGAGGGTTGTAGTCTCCTTTTGGTTGTATCCAGAGAATTGGGGAGTTGGAGCTTCCCTCATGTTGTAGCCTAAGAAACTAGGGGGTTGGAGCCTCCTTCCAGTTGTAGATGGAGAATTGGAAGTTGGTGCTTCCTTGAATGTAATGCTTGACATATAAGAAAATCATTATGTGGTTTTCTCCTGCATTGGGTTTCCACATAAATATTGGTGTATTATGCACTAATGAAATTTAATTCTTATGATACAATAATATATTGATGATGAACATATGAACATGGTTGAATAAGTAAAAGAATATCCTTTGTGGTTTAAAGTATTAATAATTAGTATAATTTTTCATTACTGTTCACCCCCCCCCCTCTCCGTAATGCAACAATTGGTATCAGAGCAAGTTCCTTCCGAAAATAGTTTAACCACTGGAAGGAGATCATGGATTATTCTAAGAATGGAGTATTAATGCTTAATGGTCAAAATGGTTTAAAGTATGAGATATGTATCAGAGGGAAGAAATTATTTTTACATGCATAGTGATATTATATTTTGCCATCAGTTTTTATAGGATATGATAATTCAAAAAGGGAAAAGGCTACAACCAAGAAGGAATTGAAGAAGGATAAAAAAATAGCAATGGGTTTCATCTACGAAGGATTACCTAATACAGTAAGATAAAAGGTTGGTAAATGTTCATCATCCAAAGAACTTTGGGACAAGTTACATGATATATATTCTTCAACCATCAGAGATTAAGAGATTGCCAAAGAAGATGCAGGTATAGATCAAGAATAAAAATGTTCACCATGGGGTAAAATCATGAAGCTGGGTAACACTTTTGTGACAATCGGGTATCCAAAATTTCTAGCGACAATTTTTCAGCCGAACAAATGTTACTTTCGGCCGAAATATTTTTCGGCCGAAAATTTTCACGTCAAATTTAACGGTACCGTCAAAATTCATGTACAATGTTTTTTGAATGAATTGTTTTCCCGCGGTAAGAATATTTCGGCCGAAATACTTTTAGGCCGAAACGTTTATTTTTTAACGGATTTCGTTAAAATCTAGGTTTCGGCCGAAAGAATATTTCGGCCGAAAACTTGAAAATGGGACTGTTTGCAGGAAACTGCAAATTCTCTCCATCTTACTTCATCTTTGGAGGTAGCAGACTCCTACAAATACTCAGAATTTAGTTTGAGAATTGATACCAACATTTTTAAAATTGAATCTACTTTCATTGGGTATAATTTGTTTTCATTTTCATTGTTTTTATATAATTTTATTTAATTTTATAAAAAAATCACTGCATAATATTTTTAGGTGAGATTATGATTCGGTGAAATGAAAAAACCATATCTCTAAAAATACACAACGGAAAATTATGGAAAAACTATATTCATAATTCTTAAAATATTCTCGTCAAAAGGATATTTTTAGATTTTACTTTTAAGTAAAAATTAAGATAGATACATGTTGTAGAAAAACACGTGTTTAAAATATGCAATGTTTTCAACTTGGTCAACTTAAAAAAATTCTAGAAATTATAATATTCATCCATTAGATTCAAAAATATAGTCATAATAAAATAGAGTCTCTGTAGATTGTTGCTGTATATTTCATTTCTTAAAAACATAATTTTAATAACAGATACATTGTTGTGGAAAATAATAACTCATTATCATTCATTTCATATTTAACAAACATACTGTTAAACAATTGTCAAATTGACATATCAAATATTGATAAAAAAAAATTAAAAAATAGTCATTGGAAAGATAACAAAATTATTTACAACTTTTGTTTTTACTGTAAAGTGAAATTCTAAATAAAAAAAATACTTTTGTATTCCAGAAGTTGAAGAACTTGTGAAAATACAGTTTTTTTTGTCATAAAACAAGCAAAAGTGTTACCCAGCTTCATGATTTTACCCCATGTCAAACGGATTCAAAAGATGAAGAGTACATAATCAACAGAAGTATATTGTTTTTCTTTAATTGTGAAAAACACAGACATCTTGGAATGGAATGCCATGAAGGTAATGAGACAGAAAAACTAATTGAAAAAAAAGACAATTATGAAGAACAATTGATCAGTGCTTTAGATAGAGAAGAAAACAAGTCACTCAAGAAAGAATTAATGAAACAAAAGGAAAGTGTTCACATTTTTTAATAAGCCCAACAGGTCATCAAGAACTTAAGAACTCAGCTAGAGGAAGCCAGAAAGATTGAATAAAATCTTAAAGATAAAAAACAGTATTTGAAAGCCAACATAGTAGCACAGAAGGAAGAAGTAGAAATGAGAAAGAAAATAATGAGAGATCATCTTAAGGAAAGAACTAACTATCTAAACCAGCTTGAGTCATAGTTTGGTCAAGAAGAGAAAGTACTTGAAGAAGAAATAATCACATTAAAAATTCAGCTTGAAGAAGCAAAGAGAATAGAAGAAGTCATGGAGTCTCAGATAGTAAAGAAAGAAGAAGAGGTTAAGAATCTTGAAGAGCAAGTTGTCACATTGAGAAGTAAAATTGTCAAGCTCAACAAGAATGTTGAAGAGAAAAAAAAACCCACATCAGCAGTAGAGAATGAAGAGAAGAACTCTAGGTAGCTAGAAACAAAGAATGAAGAAAAGAGAAAGAGTTATGCAGAAGTACTCAAAAGAAGGAATCATGCTCAACCAAAATCTAAGAAAACTAATAAAGATACATCGTCAAGACGACCATCCATGTTCAAGCCATAAAGAATATTTAATCATGATCATGATCAATCAAGGAGGAAATTCATAAGTACTACACCACAAAGAAGATCATTCACTCTGAGGTATGTAAATTTATTTTATGGTCATTTTTTTTATTGTACTAACTTTTGACATAAGGTTGCAGATTGCAGGGATTACAAAGGAAATGTTTAAGCAAGAAATACTTGTGTGGCCCCATGTAATATTGAATGTTTCAAATGTCATAATGATGGGCACATAGCTCGTTATTGTATAAGTATGATCGATACTTCCATGAAAGAGAACGTTGATGTAGTGTCCCCAAGATCGAGCCCTTTGTAAGTCTATTGTATGAAATGAATTTTAAATATGTGTTATAGGCTGGTGAGCCAAGTTTGTATAAGACGATGGGCTTATGTGATTGTTTAGCTAGAGAGCCTAAGGGTTGCAGGACAAGGGCCTGATTTTGTGCCTGTATGTATGCAGCACATTAATAAAATATAAACACCACCACGTGCAGACTGACCACGATGAATGAGTGATGGGGGATTGAGCTTCCATAGAGTGGGCAAGTATTTAGGGGTTGGAACATGGGAAAATGGGCTAAGTGTTGAGTATAGGGGGTTAAGCCTTGGGAATAATATTTTATTATTATTCCAAAGAACATGTGCATTTTATGTTTTTTTTTTATCCTAAGTTCCTGGCAAGGGGAAAATGTGCAAAGGGGATGCATGCTAATGGAACACATGAGAGGGGTTCCTCCTCCATTCGACCCCCGACTGCCTGAGGTGAACTAGTCTGAACTCTACAGAGAAACCCTCATGAATCTTCTGAACCAAAAGGCGTGTATCCATGTTCATTCTGGGATAATCGGTACATCCTGTGTCTGAATAGTTGGAACCTATGTTGACCCCTGCGTGGATTGTTTGTCACGCATCCCCAAGCACTAGAGCGTGAGTCTATCCTGTGTTGCCAGATTGAGAAATAAGAAGTGACCTGCCATTGTTGAACCTATTGGAAAGCCCATGTCTATTTTTCCCATGGGTTGTTGTGGCCATGCAGTGCTAGACTGCATGTGGCTTGTTGGCCAGTTGTGCAACACTCTCTCCCAGTGAGAGAGGTGATTGAGGTTGGAAGAATCGGTGGCTTGGCCTATGAGTGACTCTCTGCAAATGAGAGAGTGCACAGATGAAGGAGAGAACTCCTGAAAGGAATCCTGTAGCTACCACAGAGCTTGGAGACTCGAGGTCTGGTATGTTGTTGTAACCCAAGGCAAGGGAGGTTAGAAGCTGAAGGACTGTTAGTAATAATTTGTATGCTTACTCTGAGCTTAAATGTATTTCTTTATTAAATGCATGTGGATTATATAATGCCTGTATGAGTTATGTAAAAAGTGGTGCTACAATTTGGTATCAGAGTGATTAAGCCTTGGTAACAGAAAAAGTAGCATTACAATTTGGTATCACAGCCAAGGTTTCGACATTGAGCCAGTTGAGTGGTCTTTGGACCGAAGGTGTGAGGAGAAATTGTGTCTGGAGGACTAATTCCTAACCCTGGAATGATCCGGAGTGTCAAGGAGTTACTTGACTTTGCCTACAAGCTCGGGAGGCATAGCGGTGTTGTGAAACCGTAGCCAGTGTGGCCTATGGCCACAGGGAGAGAGGAATCCACAGCAGAAGTGTTAGAGCCTTAGGATCTTTTCGGGAGGAAAGGAAAAACCTCATGACCGTCAGATCTGGAAAGTGTGTGGAGGATTTAAAAACCCTTTCGAGTTGCACAAGAGCGTGGGAATCATGATAAGCAAACTCCCGAAAACCCGAGAAGATCTACCCTGTAGATCTAGGAGGAAGGCTCAACCATTAGATATGGTAGAGTCACGCTCGAGTTAGTCACAAAAACCTTTCGAATTTTTCAATGTCGGGAGATGGGAAGTGAGGGAGGGGAACACCTCCGAAACCCAAAACCAAAAATCCTGAATCGATCTACACCATAGATCATAGGAAGGGAGTTGACTGTCGGATCAAGTTGATGAGTAAATCATAATTTTTGGATTTCAGCAAATGAAAGTTTGAGATATGGGATACACGGACTCCCAATTCCTGAAACCCTGAAATGCCGAAAAGATCCGCACCATAGATCTAAGAGGGGACCTAACCATTGGATTTTTTCTTGGAATGGACATGGGTGCATGGATGTGTACCACGTGTCAGATAATTAAAAAGACAGGCGAGATCAGTGGGACCGAAATATGTCACCGATGGAGACATGGATCCTTCGGAACGTACCACGCACCACTGTGATTAAGTGCGATAGTTGTGTTGTGGGCCCGACACTACTACATATTGAAAAATTTGGGACGACCACTTGCGACAAAAGTACTCTTTGATCGCAACATGCAAGAGAATTTTATTTTTTTTCTAAATCTACCCCATGTTCGTTGCATCTCGACACCTACAGTTTGACTGAACTGTAATGGTCAATTTCCATCGCATAAGTGACGACCCTATATTTTTCGTCGCCTATGCAACAAAATTTGACCATAAAAATTTAGTCAAACTTTACCGTTGAAAATGACCTAAAATAAATAGCTGTAAAAAATATATATATATTTTTTTAGGTCACTATCGTCACAATTGCGACGATGGTGACCTAAAATTGGCCTATAAATATTTTTCGATTTGAAGATGTTGCGATAACTTTCTATAACAACGATGGTTCTGAAAGGGTATTTTTGTGCAGAAAAATGTCGCAGAATGTTGTTAGAGGTGGGAAAAAAAGTAAAGCGGGTGAAAAGGGTGATGGTAGATGTTATTGCCCTTGTAAAAAATGTTTCCTCAGACATCCCATAAGAATTTTAATAGCAACAACTACAAAACATTGTAGGAAATATGGTCACATTGATGGTGGATCGAATGAATATCGTACCATGGTAATTAGCTATATATTTATTATCCTTTTTTATTTTGTCAATTTTATATAAAATTATATATAAGCATATATATTGTTTGAATGTTTTTTATAGTATACACTAATTTTTCATGATTGTTTGTAATTATAAAGTTAGAGTTTCCCTCTAACTTTCCGCAGAATATTGCACCAGGTATTAGTAGAAATGATGTTGTACAAGCTTAGGAACATCATCATGACCAAGCAAATGAGGATCTCTTGGAAGAAGATGATGGGACAAATCAAGTTAATGATCCCATATTGGAAGAAGATGATGGGACAAATCGAATGATCCAAGATTTGTTTTAGTAGCCGGATGAGGATGGGGAAAATGCTGGTATTTACGATGAACCTCTATTAGAAAAGGCAAATAAACGACTTTATGAAGGATCAAGAGAAAATATTCTCTCTGCTACATTGTTGCTGGTGAACTTAAAGGTTATGAATAATTTGTC
>JASDQU010946776.1:51584-78371 GCA_032191745.1 Picea mariana | reverse complement strand
TAGAAATTACCCTAAAATCTATCATAATGTTAACTAGTGAGAGAGGTCCATTCTTCTGACAACACCAACCCTTCAAATCCAGAAAACGACATGGAATATCTCTTTATCCATATACGATTAAATTCGAATTATAGTACGTATGCGTGCCACTAGCGAAGTATTCGCTTCCCAGGTATAATTACAATACTCAAACATGGCCTGTCACGCTCAGTTGGTACCTCTGCCAATACACTGTACAGTACGTGAAGTTGCGTGGTCTTCACGGCGCACCCTCCATGAATCTTCCAGAAAACTATTCATTTATCTTTTATCTATATAAACGGGGTTACCTTACCTCGGTCTGTTGTCTGAGTTAAACATTCATATCGACTTTGCTGCAGTAATTCATAGAAATAACTTCAATACTGTTTGGTTCGCTTCATTCGTCTATAGATCCCAGGTTACAGCGTTCGTGTTCAGGTTGGTATTTGTCTCAGATCTTATTTTCTTTTATAATACTGTTTCAACAGGAAGGTATTTATGTATACATGGTTCTTTTATTTCTGTGTACAGAAATGGATTCACAGTATATTGGGCTCCTGAAAGTGGCCGTCATCAGGGGAACCAATCTAGTTGCTACAGATTTATTGAATACTACCAGTGATCCTTATGTGATGGTCAGCCTGGGTAAGCAAGTGAGTGCCAGTTCTCACTTTGTTTTTGCCTCAATTTTGAACATTCTGCGTATTTCCCATGGATGGTAGCTGGTTTGGGTTCTAGAATTTTAAATTTGATTCAGCACTGCTCTATTTTTAGATTGATTAAACATGGAAAAGAATAAAAATACCAACAAACTCAGAATTTTCGTTGCAACATGTCATTTTTTCCACCCTCAGCAATACAAACATCGGAAATTTAATGAATTCATGAATGAACCCAACCAAATTACAGGGGATTTTCTTGCCTGTTAGCACAGAAGTAGGAAAAGTAGGAAACACTAGTTATTTTCCCAAATTTTTTGAGTTTGACATGTTTCATTTTCATGACTGGTCACAGACGGTGAAAACAAGAACGGTAAAGAGAAGTCTCAATCCAGAATGGGATGACGAACTGACAGTTGGTGTTCCATCCCCTACTGTACAACTCAAAGTGGTATGCTCTCACTAGTTCCGATTCGGTGTTGCTTTTGCAAACATATCAACTATTTTTACCGTGTTTTATAGTTTTGTTCTTCATTTTGGCTAGTTCCAGTCCTTTTTAGGTTTACTGTTCGTTACATACCAGGGTTAAGTTGCTACTTATATTTTGAAATAAAATCAGATATATATTGGTTTGGTTTGTAAGGAAAAGATATTTTTTTTTAATGTAAATTGTGTATTCACAATAATGCTATTTTCTGATATAGTATCCTTGTTTATTGGGTTTTCAAAGTATGCTCTCGGTTTTTTTTAGTTTCTACCCTCATATAAATACAAGTGGACCATTATAAATACAAGTATTCAAAGTGGATGCTCTCGGTATTTTTTTTTGTTTCTACCCTCATATAAATACAAGTGGGCCATTATGGAGAAAAACATGAAACATGGACATTATTTGTTTCAGCCTCATTGTTATGCATAATTACAATGATGCTTAGTCTCTATGGTGTTTTCCCTTTCATAAAGGGAGTGTATTAAGAAGACTAGGGCTTCATTACTTAGGTAATATTATACCATGTAAGTTGGGACGTTTACAATTTTAAAAAATAAAAGAAATATATTACCTAGTATATAGGGTTTAAGGGTATATTTAATATATTAAAAATATATAGATATTGGGGGATTTTTAAATTAGATATCAGGGGTGTTTGAATTGGGAAACTAGGGGTTGAATAGGTGGCTTTAGAGAGTGGACTAGTTTTCACTTTTCAAGTTCTACAAAGATGTATTTGTTCTCCTTGAATCCTCTTGTTCCTCGTCATTGTTCAATGTCCATAACCTTCTCTATGGCATGGGAAACTGTCACATCTCCAACAATTTATATAGTTGTTGGGACATTACAAGGCTTAGCATATTCCCCAACTCTCCTATATCGACATGTTTTATGTATTCTCCTATCAATCTAGGACCCATTGAAATCAAGGAATTTACTAGAAATTTCATTAGAAATCAAGGATTTGACCAAGACATGAAAAAATTACCTCGCAGAAGGTTTTTTTGTGATGAATCACCATTGGGTAAAAACAAATAATGGGTCATAGGAATCTATGCTTGTATTGTCTAGAAATATTTTACCCCATCCACTGAGGAGTGTGATGTAGACATTGATATATTAATTTCTCAAAACCCAACCTCTTTACTACTAGTCTCTTTGCTTGGTTGCTCGTTAGGGAAAGAGAAGATGGGGTATGATTTAGGTAACTTGGACCCTTTTGACTTTATTGGATGATGCAAAGCAATCAATGTTGTTAGAATCTCCATTAATCTCTAATCAATGTGTTGGTTAAATTAAAATATGGACTAAAAAAAGAAAAATATGCAGGACCCATTAGTTTGCAGGGCTTATAAGAGTTGTGTAATATCACCATACAAGGGGTAGAAAGAAAATGTGGCATTAAAAAGGTCATGAAAAAATGGGCATCTAGGATACCTCGTGAAAATAGTTTTTTTTTTAATTAACAAGGTGTACTAGAAAAATGGTTCAAAAAATGATTTTAGAATATATTGTTAAATATCTAGTGAAATTAGGGGTATTCTTTAATATCCCATGAATGCACATGCTATGTCACAGGTTCACTTATGAAGAATTATCAAAGTTCACATATCAAATGTTGTTAGTTTGTGAACATGGGTGAGATAGACAGTTCTCAAGACCATTTTTATGTAGTATCATGTATTTACTCTTAAGAAGGGACACTCTTGAGGAAGAGATGGTAGTGGAAACTTTATTTCATAGGGTAGATAAGTAAGCCCATAACTATGTGTGAAGAGTTATAGCCCAAAACTATGTATGAGGGATGAAAGTTTGCAATATAGAACGAGGGGTGTATCTATGTTGTCAAAATACTCAAGACTTGCATGTGGATCCATCCTTACCCACTTGGAGGTTTGAACCCTGGTCTCTTCTTTTATACAATCCTGATACCCTCTTTTCTTATCGTTATACCACACTCCCATGTGTTATCCTTGGATTATTATTATACTAGAATGAAGGGCGAGAGACCCATGAATCATCATTAATACAAATAATGCAACAAGAGGAAATGAAAAGAGGGGTGGGAGGTTTTGTGGGACAAGTGGTTAGGTCGAGTGACAAGAATTGTTTTCCTTATAAAATAATTTGTTGACAAGGGGGAGAGGTTCCTTTAGTTTTCCATCATGTTGGGATCCTCCCTAGGGGTGTAATGGGGGGTCAAAGGGCCCACAGGAGTAGTACTAGTATAGTGTTGTGACCATTCAATATAAGCTGGACTATGTCCACTATGTTTGTTATTATTAAATAAGACTAGTTAGGCAGTTACTATTGAATAAATGTAATGTGTTCTAATTAAAGAAGGTCCACTAGGTGGTTAGGAATAAAGTTCTCTAGCTAGCTATAAATAAGGATATAGTCCTCTTTATGGAACATGTGTTGGATTAGTTTTGTATTGGAGCTTAGCTCATTGGGAGGTTGCCTCCTTAAAGAGGCAATTGAACATGAGTGGATCCTTCAATAAAATGATTATGGTATGATGTTGCCCTATTGAGAATTTTTATATTTTGTTTGTGATTCAATTTTAAGGGTTGATGATCATAGCAAGTGGTATTGGAGCTCTTTATTGGGAAAAGTGGAAGATTTGGCAAAATTTTCAAGGGACAACAATATGGCCACGACACTTAGATCTTTTCCTTTAGCTTTTTGTGCATAATTTGAAGAGGCAAATTATAGATATGTGTTCCTCTCGATAAAATACATGATTTAAAAAAAAATCATTCAAAATGGAGTTTAGGAAGTGAATATCGTTGAATTAAAATAAACTATTCTAGTTTTTTTTGCTACAACCATGACTTTATTTTGGGTATTGAAAAGAATATAACTTTTAACAGGTTTCCCAGATTGAAGCTAGACCAAATTGAGGCGAAAGAGCACCTCAATAGCTTCAATTTGACATATTATATGATATACTTCTTAGTCATATTGAGGAAGTTACAACCATTTCAATTTGCTGCCTCAAAACCCTAGCTCTCCTTTTTACAATAGATTATGACATTTTACATGGATATATTAGCCCCAATCATTAAGGAATATCCAAGGTTCCATGCAAATTATGTGGAAAAATCCCCTCCTGTAAGTTTCTTGAATTTGCTATGGAATATGAAGAGTATATTTTTGTCAAAGTAGAAGATTTTTCACACCCTGAAGTAATTCGTATAGAGTGATTCCGTCTGGAGCACATAGTACAAAAAGTACATGATGCCTATGAAACAATCCAAAAATTGGAACTTTGGAGACATATTGAAGAGGAGTCTACAAGAGACATATATGTCTAGGGTGATGAATGGTATATGGATAGTTATAATATCTGGGACAATTTCTACTTCCAACTTCTCTTTGATTACCCTACTCCACCATAGGAAGAGAACATCAATAAGGGAAGTCAAGAGTCGGTTATGACTATTAATTTTCAGCCTACATATTCTCCAGTGATAATGTTCCTTCCAAATCCACAACTGACATTTGACAACTATGTGGATGATCTTTTGGACATGGATGGTTCTATTTATTTGGATCTACACGGCTGCGGTGAGCATTTGGAGCACATTACAAGTCATCATTTGGGAGTTAGCATGAGCACCTAGACATGGGACTTTATGTTTGAGCTTCTTGGAATATTTCAATGTTACAACTGACACTTGGACATGGGCCCTATGTTTGTGGATGAGCTTATGGGACTACTTCAACATTTGAGGCTAGTACTTATACATGGGACCCTAGTTTATGGATGAGCTTTTTGGATTACTTCATCATTGTGGCTAGCCATTCTACATGAGACCCTGGTTCTTTCGAGTACTTTAGCGTTGTGGTCAACAGCTGTACATGGGACCTTGGTTTATGGTTGTACATTCTCACTATAAGTGTTGAGAGCAACACTTTTGGAAGGGGCATGGAGTGTTGGGATCCTCCCTAGTGGTGTAATGGGGGGTCAAAAGGCCCACTAGAGTAATAATAGTATGGTTATGGTGCCCATCCAATATAAAATGGACTAGGTGCACTAGGTTTGTTATTGTTAAATAGAGTCATCCTCATGGAGTGTGTGTGTGTGTGTGTAAACTAGGAGAGACCTGCCTACTGCCACCGAGGAGACCTAGGGTCGAGTCATAAAGATTGCCCCTATAAACCTGGGCCCAACATAGGCGGCCACATGTCACGCTGATCCAAGTGGATCTCGATGTCCATCCACCTTTTCCATTGAATCAATATTTTGAGCCTATAGCTTTGATAAACCCTGATATTCACCCTTTTGATGGGGAATGGTATGTAATACTATCTTCATTTGTTAAATACAGACATCATGTAATGATTTTCTAGTGGTCTTATGTACATGCCTATAACATAGCGTTAGTGCACTGAATCCCATTAGAACTCCGCAGTTAAGCGTGCTTGAGCTAGAGTAATAGTGGGATGGGTGACCGCCCTAGAAGTCCTAGTGTTTTACATGCCTATGACATTTTATAAACTTAGATTAATTTATCCCACATGCATCATGGGAATTGTTCTCCTCGCACTCTCTCATATATAATTGAGGTGAAGGAGGCCCTTTAAGCATGCAATGGAGTGTGATGTAAAGCTTGTTGTGAATGAAGCGTAGCCAACATCTCTTTCTTTTCAAAGATAAGCTACCCCATTCTATTAGTTTGTGTTACAGTTATACAATGTTTTTCTCACTTATTCATTAATAGAAGTTGGGTTTCACTATATTTCTATGTTTCTTGCAATATCTATGTGTATTTCCTTGTTTTATATCTGTTATATTTATGTCTTCATGTCGTTCTCAAAATAATCTGGATTAGTGGTATCATAGTAGTCTGCTCCTTGTCATTTTTTAGAGCATGTCCTCGACGAGGTCAGGGTATAGATAGTTGGGTCTCGATCTAGTTTCTCTCAAGGACAACAACTCTCTTCAGCCCAAGTGACCTCCCATGGCTGAAGAAAAGAGAGATGACAGAGCAGGAGAGCCTTTCAAGACGTTGCCCAAGGAAGCCCTTGTGTGACAGAGGAACGAGATGATGGACAACTTTGCTCAGATCCTTCAACGAATACCGATGGCAGCCAAGGAATCTTTGACAAACAAACATTTTGAAGGTGTGACACCCTTTAAGGAACAAGTCAATTTTGATATCCCCTTATTTGAAGGCCAGATAGATGTAGATGCTCTAGAAAAATGGTGGAATCTGCTAGAAGGTTATAACTCTATCCAAAAAAAATTCGACAGTGAAAAAATCACCTTCACGCTCCTTAAATCCCTTCCCCGTGTTAAATATTGGTGGGAAGGTTACTGGGATAGGTACATCGTAGATGAATCTACACCATTTGAGAGAGCGCCCACTTGGGCGACTTTTGTAGATGCCCTAAAGGAGGAGTTCTACCCTATCAGAAACTATGATGACTAGTACATGAGATGGATGATTGCACGTCAGAAAAGAGACCAGACAGTGCCGGAGTACACTAACATCTTTCATACCTTGCGCTAAAAGTTAGGTATCAAAGACTTCAAGCGACGCCGGGTTTTGAAGTACCGCAGTGGTTTGCACAGGTACATCCAAACATAGATGGATTTCTTGGACATCTCCTCACTGGGAGATGCTTATCGATATGTAGTCAAAATTGAGAAGAAATTCAAGCAGCGGAATAAGTGGGAGTTTGGGTTTGAAAATGCACCACAACAAAAGCATGGCAAAGGAAACCCTAACTCACAGAATGAAGGACAGATCATCAAGGAAGGCCAACCTCAAGAGAGTCAGTCCAAGATGCAGGCAAAGAAGGGTAACGTGAAGTTTAAGAAAGACACCGAAAAGTGGTGAGTTCCACAAAATCCCTTGGAACAACACCGATGAATGTCGCTCGAAATAGTCATTGGTGGTCGAGCTCAAAGAAAAAGAATCAGAACCTAACTCAGACTTTGATTCAGAGCACCATAAAGGGAAACAAATAATTGATGCAGAACCCACTGCTACCATCGCGGTCACAACAATACAACCAGAAGAACTAGAGGAGCTTGAGGAAGGGGGGTGCCTCTTCCACTCGCAGATGTGGGTAAAGGGGACCCCACTACATTTCATTGTTGACAACAGGAGTCAGAAGTACCTGATCTCACCGAGGTTGTCAAGAGATTGAAGTTTCTAATGATGTCACACCCCCAACCATACACCATCGGATGATTGAGCGAGAGATGAGACATCCATGTTAGTCAACAGTGTCTCTTGTCCTGTGGCATTAATCCCTTCAAGGATGAGGTAGTGTGTGATGTTTCCCCACTTGAAGTCTGTGATGTTCTTTTAGGAAAACCATATATGTGGAAACGTCACACTATCTATGAGTCTCGGCCTCGCAGTGTCATTGTTACTTTGGGAGGTAAGCTCTACAAGGTACTAGAGGTAGCTTCAACCACTGCCATTTCATTGATCTCGGAAAAACAATGTTGCAAAGTAATCTCTCAAACCACAAATTTTTCCCTCTTCATGATCTTTTTAGATGGTGAATAGGAGGTCACTGCAACCACTACAGCCTCGGCCCAAGACGTTTCTATCCAACAAAAGTAGGTCGACAAGATTGTAGAGGAGCACAAAGAGAATGAGAGTCTTCCATATGTTCAACATAACTCTATTGGCCACAACCCTTTTCAGGTGTGCTTGGGGTTCCAACCATTAGCCCCCATTGATATAACTCTTCTTGTTACATCTTCATCAACAGAGTCCTCACACACTCAGACCAAGGCAAATCATGCAACCAGATCTGTTGAACGGATCCAACACTTCCAACAGGTCCATGACATCCTTTCACATGAAAAGTACAAGTAGGAAATCTACTTCAACAAGGCAAGTGACTCACCAAGGTTTGGATTCAACAGAAGTTTCCTCATCTCTCGAGGGAACTTGATGCAATGGGGACCATTTCTTCTTAAGGGCCAGGAATGATCCAGGTGGATCTCGGTGGCCATCCACCTTTTCCATTGAATCAACATTTCGAGCCTATAGTTTTGATAAACCATGATATTCACCCTGTTATCGCACAAGTTATAGGTTGGGAAAAACTCGATCCAACCACCAAGTGGTGACAACTTAAGGACACTATACCCAATGTCACCTCGATATAGGTCCTGCACTTCAAGGGTGACTAGGTCACTCTAGCGAGGTGATCCCGGTGACCCTATGGGGAATGGAGGGGGAGAACATAAAAGGAAAGAGTGAATCCCCTAGAGGTTAATATTCTAAATGGAAAAGGAAGGGAGAAAATGAATCTTAGGTTGTTTTGAGGTTGCTAAATCCTTGGATGAATTGTCGAGAAGTTGGTACCTACCCGAGACACAAGGAAAACCACTATGCAATATAATATGTTAGTTGGATCAACAAGCTAGGCTTGTTGTCCTTGATTTGCAACAATAAATGACAGTATATATAAGCAAGCAATAAAACAAGTACTAAAGTTGCTAGAAAGATTGCTCAAATTCAAATGAAATATTCTTGAAACAAAGTAGATAATCACTAGAGAATTTCGCGATCTATAGCATGATACTTTAGCAATTGATTATGGCTATCATAAAAGATGTATGCAAAAGTATTTTGCAGCCTTATGTCTGTAGCAAACTTGTTGTGACAAAAGATAATTTAGCCACTAAAACTTGCAAATAAACCACTCAAAAATTGTATTAAAACAAGTAGAATAAATTGGCAAATTCTTAGCAACTTTTGATGGTGAAAACACAAGTTATGAGTGACTTTAGGTTAGGGTTTCTGTAGTGAAATTACCAGCCTTATGGCTGTAGCAAACCAAGACTTATTGCAGAAAATGTATCCAATCAAATCATCCCCTAGTAAGCTCAATAAGTATGCCTAAGTTAGTAGAAGGTTAGGGAAGATTTTTAGGCCTAGTCTAGGGTTAGTTTAGGAGATCATTAGTGTTAGAGTAGCCCCGATGGCTATAGGTTGGTTTTACTATAGCAATGGTTGAAAGGGGATGCCTCAATGAGGCAAGGGATCCAAAGGTTGAAGGAACACTTTCCCAAGGAGGTAATCTTAAAACTTGAAAATTTCACATTTACCTAGGCATCAATTTATTTCTCCAATGCAACAAGTAAATGAATAGTGCCTTAAACAATGGGTTAATGGAGTCAAACAAAGAAAGAGCTAGAGATACTACCTCCTTGGGGGTGTAAATCCTCTTACTTCCCAAGGCAAGTATCTCTAGCTAGGGTTTAAGCTAAGAGGGTGTATGCCCTTATACTTCTCTTAGCAAACCCTTGTTAAACCAATAACATATTAGTACACAATGATGGAGACTATGGTGGGGGTGTATTTCCTTATACTTCCCATATATCTATAGCAAATTAACCTTGACTTGAGCAACAAATGATAGTACAATGTAGAAAAAGCTTACCAATTCAAGGAAAAAGCTAAGACAAACCACCATAAAAGCTAGAGAAAATCCTTCCAAGGCTAGCGCATCACTTCCATCAACCAATAATCCAAGAAATAGCCATAAATAAGAGCACAAGAGAGAGAACTAGACAAAAAGAGTGAAAATTTCAGTCCAAGTACTTCTCCAAATGAGAGAGTTATGTTAAAATGAGATCTTATGATCTCTTATTTATATAAAATGTCACTAAGATAATTTGTCCACATAATTAAGGGTAAAACACAATACTAGGGGTCAACAACCCTAATCTTGCCCCTTTTTACAAAGTAACATTAAACAATTCACTTTAATTCCACTTTTGCACAAAGAAAACCCTATTTTATAAAGACGTCGCCCCTTTAAGGAACGTTTTGGCACTAGGAGAAAGTTGTTGGTGATGGAAGAGTGTAGAAGGGCTTCCCAAAGCCAAATGTCAAGCGTCCAAGTGGCTTCCTTCATGGTCAAAGCCTCAAACCCCTCAAAAGGTCCTTATGCCAATCCATGTCAACCTCACCACCAAACCCCAACCCCCCTAGGTGACGTCATGCCTCTAGAGGTGACGTTTTGCCTCTCCTAGGAAAAACATTTGGCATGTGGGGGATAGGTTATGTCGTCCAAGTCATCTTCCAGCCCTCTGAGGTTTCATCTCTCTCATCTGGTATGTAGGCCCTTGGTATCCATCTGTGGGATTCAAGCCCAAACTAGGCTTGTTCTTCCAAAACTGTCCACCAACTAGGTCTTACAAAGACAAATAAGAACGCCCTCCAAGGATCTCAAGGCATAACATCATGATAAGTAAATCCAATCAATAAATGAGCCACCTAATCATGTGCATCAAAGATTACCATGTCAAATAGTTAAGTGCTCAAAGACATTATGCGACTTGTCAAGCTTGAATATGGGAGGGTTGACGAAGTATCCTATTGGGTAGATCTTGCCCTAGGTCAAGGAGTGTTTCCAAGAGATTCCTCTCTAAGCCATGTAAAGTAGATGAAGTGGTTAAGGGCCAAGACTCAATGGGCATGGGGTTCATGACATACAAGGGGTTGTAGTGTCTCATTAATGGGTGCCTTTGTAGAGGGTGTGTGGTACTTTTGTTTGCAATGCACTTTTTCCAAGCCCATTATTTTACCATTCTTTGTTTCTTTCATAAATTTAAGGAAAGTTGAAGGCCACTGCCCTGGCATGGTGTCCAAATAATGACAATGTCACCCACAAATACCTAGCGGAAATGAGAAGGTCGACTCGTGATGAGACCCCCTTTTTCTCAGCCATGCAATTGAGAGCCATTACCTTGGCTTGGTGACTAGATGATGGTAATGTCATACCACTAGATATCCATGAACATGATAGGATAGCCTATGATGAGACCTCCTATCCCCCAACTAACCTTTTAAGCATTCATAATCATATTTCTTATGGGTCCCCCTTTTCTCAAAGATAAGTGTTTCATTGCTTTCTTGGGTGATCCTTGGGCGAAGCATCTAGAAGGTCTATACATAGGTTTTTATCTTTTACCCAACAACAATCCCTTTAGGCCTTCAACCCCTTCTTCCCATAGAATGAGGGACAACCCCTTCTTGGGTCAATACACCCTAAAATCCAAAGAGATAAGGAAATGGGGGGAAAATAATGATGGAAAGTGGTGAGTATGGTTGGGAACGGTAAGATGGTTCTTCAAGGGAGTTCCAAGTAGTATTGGGATGGGTGACCGCCCATGAATTCCTAGTTTTTTACATGCCTATGACATTTTATAAACTTATATTAATTTATCCCACATGCATCATGGGAATTGTTCTCCTCTCACTCTCTCATATATAATTGAGGTGAATGAGGCCCTTTAAGCATGCGATGGAGTGTGATGTAAAGCTTGTTGCGAATGAAGTGTAGTTTTTCTCTTTATTTTTAGAGGTAAGCTACCCCATTCTGCTAGTTTGTGTTATACAATGTTTTTCTCTCTTGTTCATTAATAGAAGTTGGGTTTCACTATATTTTTGTGTTTCTTGCAATATTTCTGTGTATTTCCTTGTTATATCTTTGCTATATTTTTCTCTTCATGTCGTTCTCAAAATAATCTGGATCACACGCTTAGTAGTTAAGATGAGTTTCGAACATGCATGGGGCCCCTAAAATGGAAAACTTATGTCTTCCAGAACGGAACGTTCACCATTTGTCCTCGCCCGATGGGATAGTATGTATTGCAATATTATTATACTAGAGCTTCTCTCATTGGCAGATTACCCTCTTGAAGAGGCAAGTGAATAGGAGTGGATCCTTCGATAAAAGGATCATTGTACCATGTTGCCCTACTGAACATTTCTGATATCGTTTTTTTTAATTCAATTTTAAGGGTTAAGGAATATAACACATCATGCTTTCCTCTTTCATGTTCCTTTGAGCATTCATACACATTTTTGTTGTTACTCCACCTAAGGGGAATGATATCCCACAAGAGAAGCAATGGGATTTGTTTCTAAAGTTGTGTTGGTCCCAATTAGGATGGAGAATGATGTTGATAAGGAGGACCCTAGTTGTACAAAATTGATTTATGGATTTAGAGGGGAGGCTAGCCTTGTGCAGTGGATTCTAGTAGGGAGCATTGGATACTATGAAAGTGATAATGGAGCTTTCTTTGGTAGTCCAATAACTAAGATCCCAAATGTCATTCAATTAAATTTAATAGAGAAGAGAAACATGACAGAATCAAATCGACTTGTATTAAAGTGATCAGAATAACACAAAAGGGTCAATTTTTTTCACCATTTTCCACCATCCCAAAAGGCATCTAAGTGGGTTACACTGAAGCAAAGGCATATCATCATAGAGCTCAATTAGAATACCCTAAGTGAAGTGGCTCATCCTTTCTAGTTACATCCAACAAGTGGGAAACCAATGATCTATTGGTGTCCATTAGACATAAATGGTATTAGTTGAGCAACCCAAGGATTTTATGTAGAGTTGCAAATTCAAGAATATTTAGTCTTACAATACCCAAAAGACCAATTAGAGGGAAGACCACAACTAACACATTCCAAACATCATCCACCACCAACCTAGACCACATAATGAGGAGAGGTACAACGTTTGCAACATGCTTTTTTTTAATCTAGGGGAATCAATAATTGGTCGAGATTACCTAGATGAAGCCCAGGTTCAAATCTGGCTGGCTATGACATGTTTTTCTTTGAAAAATGTCCATAAATAAAAACAAAGGATTTCCAAGGGAAAGGATATTATGCATTGTAGAACAAATCTGGTCTAAAAAGAATGGCTCTAACTGAACTTGAAGGTACAATTATGTCATCCCAAAATAGAGACAAAGAAATAATCTTATAATCAAGTTAAAAAAAAAAACAATTTAGAAAATAATAGTCATGAAATTCACCACTTTATTTTGAAACTCAAGTGTTGAAGCCTCCTCTTATAACCCTAGTGTTACTAAAGACAATGTCCGATACATGCCTCAAGAAAAATGGATAAGGATGCCACATCCACCCTGTTATCATTCAATCGACACTGAAATAATGATGTTTTAAGAATGCCTCATTGAATGGAACATTGGGGGAAAGGCTAATGATCACCGCAAGCCCCCCTAACTTTACGATTGTTGTTTTGCAATACATGGGGTATCCCTTTATCTTCTTATGGTCTTCAATATAATTTATTTTACAAAAGATATGGCTTTAGAGCTAAAGGAAATCAATGAGTAAAGACATTAAATGGTAAATTAAATATGTGTTTGGATCACAAAAGGTTGGTGTTGCTTTCATTGGGTTATTGAATCCAATTTGTTAGGATATCAACTATTGAGACAAGAGGTGAAACTACATCTTAGTAATAGAGTGAATAAGAAATTCAATAGGGAAAACCAGATATACTAAATCCACTTCAAATTCTATATCACAAATATAATGAACACAATCAAAGAGATAATCTTCGTGAACAACTTTATTAAAGAAAAGACACAATTTAAGCAATGAGCTCCTGATTTGTCTAAGATACAAAGAACTTCATAAGGTTACAAAACATATTTATAAATCTAGGCTTAAACAATGACTCAAAATTGGGGGTAGTGTCCCCCTACAGGATGTTAAGAGAGCTCTAGGCCGATCTCGCATGATCTCCCATGCATCTATATGATATCCTATGATATTTATTCATTCTAATATGGAGAAACTAACTATGTACACAAAACAAATCTAGATGAATTAATGATAAAGATGAGGTGGAGAGACTAGGTGATTGAGATGATGTAAATGTTCACATAAGGAAAGAAGGGGAAGGAAGGTTCATAGACCATTCATGAGTAAGTTATGGATGCAACTCAAGACATTTTCTTATACCTTTGTATATTACTTATATTTACAAGGACACCTCTACTCCTAAAGGATTTATTAAAAACATAAATAAACAAAGGACTAAACTATCATATGTTTAATTACATGATTAATTGAACTTATTATAATACATAAATACCTACCTTAACTTGTACAAGGAAGACTAGTTAAGTAAACTCACACAACTAATGCAACTAGGTAAGTAACTTGTCAAGTGTATGGGTTTTCTTGTGCTTTGTTGTCGAGAAAGACAAGCACTATTGGATGTCATTCATAATAAGTTGGTAACCCATACATTTTTCTTGTAAATAATATAGTGAGAAGTCCAAGACTGCATAGGGTTGAACTAATGAAAACAAACTCTATACATGAATGTACAAGATCAACATAAACCTCCAAATTAATAATAACATCAAAATTGGGTGTAAAAGTGAAATCATCAAACAAGTGTCAACAAGAAGGAAGATGAGTTTCAATTTGACATGGGGTCTTTGAAAAATCAGCAACACCAAGTGCAATTTCTTGCAGATTCTCATCTCTAATCTCAAGGAGAACAATCACTTCTCCCATGGGCTCCTCAAGCTTAGCTCAATCTTTTGCGAAATCCTTTTAGAAACATATGCATCTTTCCACCCATTCCTTTTGAAAGGATTTTGGAAAACTAAACCAAATTCTAATTCCTCTCGTTGTTAGGTAATCATATTAGTTTCTTACTTCATCTTGTAATGTCTTGACAAATAACTTCGTCGAGGCATCATCATGTTCAATGTTGAGATCATTCAAAATTTAATGTAAGCATGTAGATCCCACCTCTAGGTGAAACCATCTAATTATTTCATGTTTCATCCCACTCAAACTCTTTTGTATCATCGTGCCACGTGGCACTTTCAATCGTTTCACATATATATTGAGTCAACCTCATTGATGTCATGATAGTAAAGTTATTTATATTCCTGATTTAAATAACATTTTATTGTCAGATGTAAAGTTATTTAGATTCTGGATTTAAAGTTATTTAGATTCTACAATGAAAAACACAACATTTAGAACATTTAATGTTGTTTAGTTGAATGCTTATTTATCGCCCTCTTATTTTACATGTCCACATCAACATCCTCATTTTTCTACTCTTAACATATGGAATGCTTTGATTGGTCATACATCCCTGACATAGCAGAGTACTGCATATCTACTACCTTATTTCCTCTAATTCACCTTGTTGTGCTGTAGACTTGAAATATTAGCAAAATCTATTTTAGACCATCATTGGTTCAATCGATGGAATTATGCACTTTGGAAAATCAAGGCTTTCATTCACCCAATGTTTTGGTGCATTGAATGTAATATAACAATAGTTATTCTATCACGGGGTCAATAGGATAATGTTGTGCAGCTCAATAAAAGGTACTTGAAATCACTTGGCCTTCCAGACAAAAAAATCATATAGTGAAGTTGAATTCAATGTTCGGTCCGTGGGTTTAGTTGGGAAATATGGAGAACAAAAGTACTAAGATTTTACAAACCACCCGAACCCATAAAGATTATGGAATGCAATCAAGTGTGGTGTGAGGTTCAGGGATGGAGCCTATAAAAAAATATAAAATATAATGAACAAAATACCTCCTTCCAAAGAAATCACAATACTATAGAACCTAGTGAATTTCTCCTTGGAATTTGAAAAAGACTTTAGAATCTTTGCAACAAAAAAGTCTTTGTACTTACCACATTATGATCATAGGGAAACCCAATTGGCATATCCTGATTGCATTGTGTATGATGTTAGGGTCCTACCTTAGCCTCCCTACTTTAGGCTATGTAGGAGTTAGTCAATTGTTGTATGCGGCTACCCTCTTTGAATAAGACCCATTAGATAGCAGTGGATAGTTATTTAATGTAAAATGGTCCACTTTATAAGGCTCATTAGGTAGTTGGTATCCATTAATGATGAGACCACAAACAATTAGAGTTTTACTATGAGAATCTATTTAAAGAGATATCAGAATATGGAATGATTTGTTATATATTGTTGTATTTGGAACTTTTATTAGTGAAAGGTCTCCCCATCTTAAGAGGCAAGTGAATATTGCTTTCTTTCTTTTGATATCATAATGCAAGTGTATATTTGCACATATCATCTTATTTGGCTCTTGTATCTAGTTTTTTGCAATTATATTTTATGTATACTTGGTTTGTGTTTCGAGTCTAAGGGTTAAGGAACACTACAAGTGGTATCATAGCTCCACCATAGCTCTTTCCTAAGCCAACACACCTCTAGATTTTAGTATATTTTTTTTTAGGCTATAGATGTGCTCCGACATATTTAAATAATAGATAGATCTATCGTTCGGTAGGTAAAAATGTGGTTGGGGAAGAATACACAGAAAATACAAGTTGTCACTTGGTTGGACACCCTTATAATCTCTATTGGAACCCTTCGAGTTGTACCACATCAGACAACACTTGTATACATAATTATTTTCCACGTACCCCTGGGATATTGGAAGCCCTTTAGGTGCATTTGAAACCAACCTTACATCAACTTGTGGTCGTCTTGTTGCTATAATACATCAAGAAAAATACTCAGGGAGATCATTCTTGCGTACGAGGGTATTAGATAGTGAAGCTAAGGGTATAGTCTATCCTCCATAGTGTTGTGAAATATTCAATTGAATACTATTGTTAGAAACCCTTCAATGTATTAGAGATCTATAGCACTTGACAATCCTTTGCCCTTAGTACCTTGCAAACCTTAGCCTCTATAATCGACTAGTGAAATTGTTACATCTTTCCATCCAAAAGGAATTTGGAAATATTTGCAGTGCAATAATATTTAGCAGGGAGTAATATTCCCACCAGCTAAAAAACAAGTCAAGGGTCCATTGACACCATTATGAGAGACCTATCTCAAAATATTCCTTGCATTGTGTTGATCTCTTGGGTCCACCTCTCTAGTAACCTGTTTTTGTTGGTGTGGACTTGATAATACATTGCTCATGGTATATCTGAAAAGACTCCTTTCAAGCCATTGATCACAGTGAGATAATCTAGGAATAACACTTCGAAAGACTCTTAGGTGGTCCCATGGTCCATACTCACAACATGGCAAACAAGAAGAACCAAAGCCAAGACTTGCTTGCTAAGCACCAACAACTTGAAGCCAAGTTTTTTGGCATTAATGCTTCAGTGAAAGTTCTCTCTAAACAAATGGATCACTAGAATCGGATATTGGGATCTCTATGTAGCAACATGGGTCTCTCAATGATCGATCCACATGTCAATCCAAGGAGGAAACTTCACCAAAAGAAGAGCAAAACACTCACATGCTCTTCCTAAAGACCCGTAACCCACCCTTTCAGAATCATAATTCGTGGCACCACTTTCAAAAGGTAGACATGAACAAATTTTATAGTTTCGATCCTTTAAGTTGGGTTACTCAAATGGAACTTTATTTATCTCTCCATGGCATTACAAATGACTTATAGAAACTAAAAGTGGGGTTGTTATATTTGGATCCAGAGTGTTGACAATGGTGGCAATGCTATAGAGGATTGACAAAATTTTGCCTAAGAGGCTCAGTTATTGTTGGTTATCAAACATCCCTACTTGACTAAAACAAAAGGGATGTTGGTTATCAAATTTATTGTTGGCCTCCAAATTGTTTTTATGGTCATAGTCTAAATATTTTATGAAATGACTTTTTTTCGATGATATTTTTTGGGGACATTTGTTTGAAATCCGGTGAGAAATCGTTAGATCCAAATATTTAAGCGATTATTTCTGTATAATCCAAGTGCTCCAGGGGTTTTCCAGCATGTTGAATCCATTTCTACATTCAAAAATGGATTTTAAACAAAAAACAAATAGTAATTTCGTGCAAATTTATATCGCCGGATTTCGGCAAAAAAAGACATTTCATAGAACAGTTAGACAACGTTGTATTTATGGAAGTGTTGGAATGTTGAATACGATTAAACCCAACTTGTAGTTGTTCATTGGAATGACAATTGAGGTAGTTGTCCATTGGGTTCACTAACTCATTGAGGTAGTTTTCCACTGCCTTGACCAACCAATGGTGCGAATTGGGTCCACTTAGGACATATATGTAAATCTGATTTATAGAATGTATGGGTAAACTTGTATGGAAATCCAATGTGTTGTGACTTAACTCTTGGGGTTGGGTGAAGAACCTCAATCTATATATTGAGGAGGCCTTAGTTTCATTTGTATCGAATAAATTCATCATATTCTTGGATGATATTAAATGATTCATCATGCATTGCGATACTAATTTAAATTATGTACTTATCAAATATTAGGGTATCAAGGATACCCATGACATATCTTTGTCTTTTATGTTGATGGCTTGGATGTAATGATGTGTTTTCTCTTTAGATGAATCTATTGTGTTCCATCTTTATAAAAGATTTGTGAGATTAACAATTGTCCATTTTGTTAATTTCATTGAACTACTAATTTTTTTAGAAAATAGTTTTCTATTCTATATTCCATTAAAATGTGTTGGAACAATTTTTTTAATCAATTTACACATTTACTAGCATTATACACTCTATATATGATATTATTCAGTTAGTCTCTTATGAAAGCTACCCATCTTTAATTAAAGTCGAGGAAGAACAAGTTGAACATGGAATGCATAATTTGGTTATATATATATAAGGGAATTGATAATTGGTTGGGATGACCTAGGCAAGGTCCAAGTTCAAATTTTCCTGGCTGCCACTATAACCCCTAGGCTAGTGTTGACAGTCCCCAAGATAACACCTAGTAGGTAACTTATGACTTAGCAAGGGCCGAGGTGTACCGAGGCACACTAGAGTGGACCTCTATCATGTGGGCGTGTATCCTTCTAGCCTTACCACAACTGACCAACATGTCACTTTGCAGGAATTGAACCCGGGTGGGGAGGAGAACAAACATTCCTCCCGACCACCGAAACTAAAACCATGAACCTCTCTAAATAAATTTCTCTATTTGAATGGGAAACGGCCTTAAAATAATGTTTAGGGAAAGAAATACAATTTCCTTATATATATATATATATATTTTTATAAGTAAGAAATTTTATAAAGAACCTTCAAAAACCAGAGTTACAAAATTTGCATAGTGTCGTGCTATAATAACTGAATTGCCCTAGAGGGAAACCAGTTCAGCGAGCTGGTATTAGGACCAAGTAGCTAGCAATATTTCAGTAGTTGTAAGCATAGTTCAAACATAGCAAACTAAGAACAAGAAGCAAAAAAGCTATCCGAGTGGTACAGAGGTCAGACATGACATGTGGACAGAGGTCATACACCTGGCTTGTAGCTTTACCCTTCCGATGGAGAGATGACAAAGGTCGCTGGGTCCAAGGGCTCCTCTTCGACAATTTTCCCCCTCCATTCCATCTGCTCCTGCATGGCTGCATCCTCGTCACCGCTTTCCTTTTCGCCGCCAGGCCGAGTGCTTCCCATTTCCCTGGGCGCATGCATGCCCGATCTTGCTGCGATGTGCTCACCGAGTGATTCTTCTGCAAAGGGCGTGTACTCCACGTCCATGGCCACGTGCATGGCCGGACCCGAGTCTCTGTCTCCTGTGGGAAGCCCCCCACCCCTTGAGTTGCCTGCTTGAGTGTACTCTGCCTGAGTGTACTCTGCTATCCCAGCTGCAACTGGTGAGGGGTGGAAGGTCCCCTGGAAAGAGGAGAGGATCTGGAAGAGTGTAGCAGTCTTGCCGTCCAATATCTCTAGTCGAAACTGGAGGTCGTCCAGTCCCTGTCGAAGCTCGAAGACCAGACCATGGAGAATGGCGAGGCTATCCTACAGTTGCAAATCTTGGACGGAGTCTGAAAAGGAATGTGGCCTCGATTGTGTTCCTGGGAAGAAGGGTGGTGCTCCCAAGGATGGGCGAGTGTAGGAATTCTCTGGTAGGCCTGGTGCACTAGCTAGTGAATTCGGTGGGACTGTGAGAGGCGACACTGAAGAAGAAGCCAAGTTGGAGATGGGTCCTGGGTGAAAACCCAGTGAACTATCGGAGAGAGCCAGCCCTTCGAGCCGGGAAGCTGGAGGGGAGGAGAGGGTGCTTGGGAATTGCTCAGGCTGAGACTATGAGGAGTGCGAGGGGGATGAACCAGGGGAAGAGCCTGGGGAAAGTGCAGGCGCCGGAGAGAGGACCAGTGGAGGTCGAAGGGGTTGCTAGGGCGAGCCTCGCCCTGGCTTATCTCTTTGCCTTGGCATTCTAACGACACAGGGGGAGAAGGGAAGCACAGGGGAAGGGCCCAGGTAGACAAGGAGGAGCTGGAGATGAAGCCAGTTGCAGGGGCGCATAGCAAAGGAGGGAGGATGGAATAAGGCATGACTTCACAGTTGAAGAAGGAGGCGATTTCGCATGTGCAGAGTAATGGCAAGTTCATCGAGTTGAGCCATGGAGGGGATAGTAGGAGCAGGCCAAACGAACCAGGAGTAATGGTGCCTAGATAAAAGCAAGTGGGATTTAAATGCATGGGGGTGGCGGTGGGTTGTGCCACGCTTCAATCACATGGCCCTCGCCATGCTGGGCATTTCGCGCCACCTCTGAGTGCCATGTGTCCCGCACTATCACCCCATCCGAGGGATTTCCTTATATTTATTTTATCAACTTAGAAAAAATTACAATATTTTAAAATAATTTTGCAGTTACATTAAATACATATTTTATAATTAAATATTAAATGTATAATTTCATTTAATCATTTTTTTTATTAAAAATATAATTTCATTTAATATTTTTTTATTAAAAATACAAATTTTAATTAACATTTTATAAAAAAAATTCAATAACCATTTTTCATTCTCACTCACAAAACTAGTAATTACATGTATAATGTCTAAAGTCCACTCTTGTTTACCTAAGTAATAAATAGACAATTGAACTTCATGGAAACCCTTTTTCTTCTCTTACTTACCTAAGTAATGAACTTCATGGAAATCCTTTCTTCTCTCCTTAAAATCCCGGAGGAATGACCCCAAGACCTTGGTAAAGTTGGATTGCAAGTATATCGAGGAGGAATGATCAATGATCCTAATACCTTGATAAATTTGTTGCCTTGGATTGTAAGTACACTTTAGAGGATTGAGCCCAATACCTTGATCCTTTCTCCTCTCCTTAAAATCCGGGAAGAATGACCCCAAGACCTTGGTAAAGTTGGATTGCAAGTATATCGAGGAGGAATGATCAATGATCCTAATACCTTGATAAATTTGTTGCCTTGGATTGTAAGTACACTTTAGAGGACTGAGCCTAATACCTTGATAAATTTGTTGCCTTAGATTGTAAGTACACTTTAGAGCACTGAGCCCAATACCTTGATAAAGTTGTTTCCTTGGATTGTAAGTATAAGTACTTCATATAAGTGTTTATCAACATTTTTATGAGATGTTTCATCTTGTTAGAAATACATTTGTATGGTTATATTATTATTAATTTTTGTATATCTTTTAATAATGTTAATATGTTTATTATGGTAATTTATAGGGTATTGACTTCCTCAACCCTCAATTATTGACAGGCTTAGACCTTCTAGAATGTTCTTAGAAAATCCACTATGTGATTAACCCCACACATTTAAGTAATGGGGGTTGAGGCAATTCTTGCACCGTTGGAAAGGTCTCTGTGTGTAGAATATAATTGACAATTCCATAGAAAGGTTTGAACCATAAAAAAATGTTGTTTAATTCCTCAAAATTGCTCCAGAAGATTTTAGATGGTTTTTTGGACCCAAGTTTCCAAATTGAGACTAGTCGCTAAAATGGCTCTACACGTTGATTCCTACAATTTTTTTACCCATAAAACATCGAAATAAATACCAAATAATAAAATGATTCAATCTAAATCAAGTATACACAATAAAAATCGTTAAAAACATTTAAATTTCTTATAATATAAAGAAAAACATAATAATAATAACAATCATTATAATAAAACACTTTTAACTTAACACTTCTAAATACCAAACCACTATAACATTACATTATTTTAATCTAATATAATTTAGAAATAAAAACCAAAATACTATATATTTGTTTTTCTTATTTCTTATTTTCTTATATAATTTTGATATATATTATAATGGACCTACCAATGTCTCCACCCTTAAAAAGTCATTGTTGAAATTTTAATAGACTCCATTTTATTACATTATCAAACAGAGTTCACATAGATTTTAAAGTATTTTCACATAGATTTATTACATAATCAATAGATTTTAAAGTGTTTCCATTTTCACATAGATTTTAAAGTGGTCCCATTTTATATACTTGTTTGAAATTAAATCATTCGATTTAGTGAAAATATCAAAATTCCATGTGCATGTTAACTTTTCCATGCAAATTTTATTGTATGCAATATATACTTAGGGGTTCCAACATTCTCTACTACCATAGTGGCATGGAAAGTTGTAAAACTATTTTAAAAGTTATAACATTATTTTCAAAGAATTTTTGAATAATCCTTTATACTCTTTAGATATCCATTTAACAAAACAATTATTCACAAGTTAAGTTGTTATCCATCCATCTTCGTGCTCCCAACACATGTTTATTTTATTTTCCATGCTTAATTTCATATATATGTTATTTAAATGATAAATTTGGTTATTTGGACTCATTTCTAGGTTTTTTATCCATCCCAACTTCGTGTTCCCAACATATGTTTATTTTATTTTTTATGTTTAATTATATATATGTTATTTAAATAATAAATTTGATTATTTGAACTCATTTCTAGGTTGGTATTTGTAATAAATTTCTATGTTTGTTATCCATCCCAGCTTAGTGCTTCCAACACATGTTTATTTTATTTTCCATATTTAATTTCATATATATGTTATTTAAATGATAAATTTGGTTATTTGCACTCATTTGGAAGTTGGTATTTGCATTTATAGATCAATATTTTTGTTATTAAATTTCAATAGATAGTTTTTATAATAATGATAAATTTGATAGAGTATTTTTTGTCAAAATGTTATAGTTACTAATTTTTAAATTATCATGATGATATGGATAATTATTTGTTTTATAGGAAGTTATGGACAAAGATAGATTTTCAAAAGATGAATTCTTAGGTGGAACAAAAGTGGATTTGGAGCCTTTTGTTACCATTGCAAGGAAATATCATACAGAAACAACAAACAACAACTTGAGAGATCATAAGAAAGTAAAAGAGATTGGAAGGGTGCTTGCATCTCAACATAGTGAACTGGTCAAAGATAGCCCCATCTTATGTAAAGGGGGCAAGGTACAACAAAATTTGCATCTCAAGTTGAATGATGCAAAGAGTGGAGAAATTGAGATTGAACTCACATGGGTTCACATAAACTAATCTTATCAGTGTTGCAAAGCTATTGAGATTCATATCTCTTTATTGCTTATCTTTCAAATTTTATGTAATTAACACACTAGCGAAAAATACCATTACCTAATACTATACAATGTTTAAAAAATGATTTGCTTAGACCAAAGAATAGTAGTATTGGAAATACATATTAGAGCTATGATCACTAATAAATGTATTGAATATGTGCAAATAGTCTTATGGTAAGTTAGATAGAGCATTTCATAAAATGAATATTTTATTTTGGAATTTTATAATGATACTCATTCTTGGATGGTATAAAATGTTCTCCAAACATTTGTTAAAGGTTTTTAATCTAGACAATTATATGAAGGTTGTTATTGGAGGCTAGTGTTTTTCTTTTACTTTTTCAACTGAGTGCATAATTATATAGCTTTGTTGTTTTTATTCTTTACACTAACTTGTTTTTTTTGTTTGTAAATTGTAATTTTAATTTATATTCATGTGAGAAATGTTAAAAAATTCCATAATGAATTGAAAATCTACCCATACTCTAAAACATCTTTAGAAAATTTTAGGGACATTTTCCTTACCAAAAAATTGCACGAATGGAATATGTTAAAGAGTAATCCAATTATGAGTCTTCAATCATTTCATTTTAGAATTCATACGAGTTACAACATGAGATAACAACCTGTGTTATCATTCTAATTAATTAAATTTACATTCACATAGAGGAAGGATATATGTAGTGTTGATTTGATGCAACATGTATTTAGTTAAACATAATATGGAATACAATAGGGAAATGCAAAGGCAACTAAAATTCCTTTATCTTATTTAATCATCCTATTTAATTTGATTTATTGTGATACTAAAATTATTCAAACTTCTATTATTCATGTTTTTAGGCAAGTTTTAAAAAAAATACTATAGCTATAAGTATGTGGCTAAGGATTGTTAAACCCAAAACTTTGTGAAAGTAAAGTATAACCTTATCTTCCACCAAATGTAAGTAATAACCTATACATGTTTCTTTCTTTGTATAACTTGACCTAAACAAATCTTTTCTTAGTATAGCATGTGCCTAACAAAATAGATTAAACTTTATTGTATTTCTCTATCATTATTACTCTATATAAGAGATATATCCTTTCCATTTATTTGAATAATAAAAACCCTTATCTAATATGAAGTAGATACTTGAGTCATGTTGTCTATATATATATATATATATATATATATATAATTCTAATGATTAATCTAACTAATCTCACTTAATCATATTTTTTAATATAACCAAATAAAATGTTTACTATTTAACACTTCCTAAAATTCTTCTCCTAATTTGCTATAGAAATCTATGTGTAATGTTTAATATTCACTCCTTAATTTACCATAGAAATCTATGTGTAATGCCTAATATTTACTCCTTTACACTCCCTACAATACTTAATATTCGCTCCTCTTTTTTAACATAAAAATCTATATGTAATGCCTAATATTCACTCCTTTACACTCCCTACCATGCTTAATATTCACTCCTCTTTGACGACTTGAACCCCTTTTTCATCTCCTCAAAATCTTGGAAGAGTAATCCAATTCCTTGATAAGGTCATTGCTTTTGGACTGTGCATAGTAAAAATAATATACAATATTTTATGAAGTATTTTTTCTTTCTTTATTTGATACATATGCATTTCCTAGTTATCTAATAACTTATCTTTTTATATGAGATATCTTTTAAATTTTAAATGTGCTTATGATTATATGGAATTTAAAGTCATGTTAATGAGTTTAAAAGAAAATCTTTATAAGTTGTTTTTTAGAAAATATATTTTATGAAGTATTTTTTATTTTTTTATTTGATACATATGTATTTTCTAGTTATCCAATAACTTATCTTTTTATATGGGATATCTTTTAAATCTTAAATGTGCTTATGGTTATATGGAGTTTAAAGGGATCTTAATAAGTTTAAAATAAAATCTTTGTAAGTTGCTTCTTATGAGTATTAAAATAAAATCTGTTTGTTGCTTTTCTTACGAGTCTTAGTTTGTTTTTTAATATCAAAATTTAATAAGTTTATAAATTTTTTAATTTTTTTTCTTTGAAATTTGTAACATAGAAATTTTTACAAATAATTTTATTATCTTATTTTATAATCATCAATTTTTTTTAACTAAGATATATTATAGACTTATTTACGAAGATTATAGATGAAAATTCTGGTTTTTTTTTCACTTATTAATTGAAGCATTTTTATTTTATTTTATTATTTAAATTAATTTTTTGAATTTTAATTTATGTTCAAAAGTTCCAAATCTCTCTAATTAATTAGAAATGTAACTATATTCTATAACATACTTATAACACTTTTAAAATATTTTCTTTATTGAAAAATTAAAATATATAGATACATATTTCAATTTTCATTATTTACTTATTTATTTAAGTAGGCCATAAGATAATAATAACCTAGGTTGTTGAAAATGTCAGCATAAAGATTCCTTTCTTTGATACCCCTTTCCTACATCCCAAGGCTTTAATTTATACTCCCATGAACATGCTACATGAGGTTGGGAACCTAGGGAACCCGTCAACTCCTCCCCTAAATGTTGGGATTTATTATTATTTTGAGCCAATTTAACATGTACACAAGTTGTTAACTAGAAACTTTTTTTCAGCGATATTTTCCGAGGACATTTGTCCGAAATCTGGTGAGAAATCGTTAGCTCCACAGATTTGAGTGATTATTTATGTATAATCTGAGTGCTCTAGGGGTTTTTCAGCATGCTAAATCCATTTCTACATTCAAAAAAGGATTTTAAACAACAAAAAATAGTGATTTTGTACAAATTTGTATCTTCGAATTCTGAAAAAAAAAACCATTTCATAGAACAATTAGCCAACGTCGTTTTTATGGAAATGTTGGAATGTTGAATACAATTAAACCCAACTTGTAGTTGTTCATTGGGATGACCAATTGAAGTAGTTGTCCATTGGGTTCACTGACTCATTGAGGTAGTTTTCCACTGCCTTGCCTTGACCAACCAATGGTGAGAATTGGGTCCACTTAGGACATATATGCAAATCTAATTTATCGAATGTATGGGTAAACTTACATGGACATCCAATTCATTGTGACTTAACACTTGAGGTTGGGTGAAAAACCTATATATATATATATATATATATATAGAGAGAGAGAGAGAGAGAGAGAGAGAGAGAGAGAGAGAGGCCTTAGCTTCATTTGTATTGAATCAATTCATCATATTTTTGGATGATATTACATGATTCATCATGCATTGTGATACTAATTTAAATTATGTACTTATAGAATATTAGGGTATCAAGGATACCCATGACATATCTTTGTCTCTTATGTTAATGGTTGTGATGTAATGATATGTTTTCTCTTTAGATGGATTAATTGTATTCCATCTTTATAAAAGATTTGTGAGATTAACAATTATCCATTCTGTTAATTTCATTGAACTAATATTTTTTT
>JASDQU010946776.1:15680-36476 GCA_032191745.1 Picea mariana | reverse complement strand
TGTGTTTTTATTCTTTACACTTTTTTTTTTTTTTTATTAAGTTTTTTGTTTGTAAATTGTAATTTTAGTTTATATTCATGGGTAAATTCATGGAGGTGGGTAACACTTTCGTGACAATCAGATCTCCAAAATTCCGAAAGACTTTTTTTCGGACGAACTAATATTTTTTTTCGGCCGAACCATTGAACGTCAAATTGAACGATACAGTGACAACGCCCTCGATTTTCATGTAGAATTTTAGCCGGATGAATTTTTTTCATCCGACAATCTTTTTTCGGCCGAAAGATATGTTGGCCAAAAGAATATTTCGTCCGAAAGATTCTTTTGGCCAAAATATATTTTCGGCTGAAAAAATGTTTATATATTTACCGCACATTGTAACTGTTCCGACCTTTTGAGCTCTTGGCGAGTGTGACTTGGTTCTTGAGTGAGCGAGTGATAGTGAGTTTGTTGTGGTATTTTGAGCTGTTGGTGCGGACGTGTTGGCGAAGCTGTTGGTGCGAACGTGTTGAGTTGTTGGCACGGTCGTGTTAGCGGGCGATCCTGCTAGCGAACGGGCTGTCGTATCTGCAGGTATGTAATTATTTTAAATTTCAATTAAATATATAAGTAATTTAGTTGTAAATGATATTTAAATTAAATTTTTTAATTTATAATTTAAATTGTGCTGTGACATGGCTGCAGGGGTCCAACCTTGTGGCCAAGCTGAGGGCGTGCTCACGGCTTGGCCACAAGGCCGGACCCTTGCGGCCAAGTCACATCCCATAGACTGTGACTTGGTAGCGGGGGGCCAGTCCTGTGGCCAAGCCGTGGGCACGCCCTTGGCTTAGCTAGACTGAATTCCCACATGTCTCAGCTTACATTGTGTCTGAAGAAGTTTTTCTTTTCATGTATCATCCTTGTGAATCGGGATGTATCGACATTCATATTCATTTTCATCGTACGTTTTGTGAATGTCGATTTCTAGTGTGCATCTCAGAACAAACACAAAACATCTCTGGTTATAGAAATTAAGATGAAATGATGGCAACTAAATTATTTTCTACAACAACAGTTTTGACAAGAAGAAATATTTAGTAAAACCTTAAAAAATAGCCTAAAACAGGGAAAACATATTAGGCGTTATAGGTAAAAATTCAGTTTTATTATAGGAGACAAGAACTAATCCGTTGGACAGATACATAGAGAAAATCATACCATTACACTCTTTAGAACCCGTCCATCACATGATCAAGCCACAACCAAAGGAAGAATCTGCAACGCTAAAGCCTCAATCCACCCAGTGCAATGAGATACACAGGGGAGGCCAGCTAGCTTTCACCTTCTTCCTCAATATTAGAAGCCGAGTAAAAGATAATACAACCCATATTTTTAGTTTTGTTTTCCTATGGCATGCTGATAGTCACTGTACTAGACAGAGAAAAAGAAAAGAAAACATCAGCACTCAATATATCTATATCATCGATGTGAATTAAAGTTGTCACTCAGTCTATATATATCATTGCCATGAATTAAAGTTGTCACTTAGTTTATCTATATCACCGATGTGAATTAAAGTTGTCATTTTAAGGTCCATCAATTCACGGTTTAGTAGAATTCCCTCAATTTACTTATCGTATTTTGTTGTTTATCAATAGTCTCTTCACAACAATTTCGTTGTTTATCAATAGTCTTTGTTTATATATAAAATGAATTTGGACATCACCTTATTGACTGAACCGACGCCTCCTTTCCCAATTTGGTTTGCTGGGTTAAAATTATTTGTAATTTAATTTTATAAAATGAATTCATATATTTGTAATTTAATTTTGATAAAAATGAATTCGTAAATCACCTTATAGACCGAACCAAAGCCTCCTTCGCCAATCTAGTTTGTTGGGATAAATTTTTTAGCAGCAACTCATAATTTAATTTCGATTTGGATAGAGTTGTTGACAGTTCACTTGATAGTTTGGAATGCCCTGCAAAATAAACATCAGTTTAATAATTCAGGAAATCATGTATTGCAAAATAAACATCAGGTTAATGATTCAAGAAATCATGTATAACAATGTTAGCAATAGACTTCCAGGTTAATGCAAAAATTAAATAATCTATTGAAAATTCTTTTTTCCCCTTATCTTTGCGTTGTTATTTTCGATATATTTAATGTTTAGATGCTAGGTTTTTTTCAATCTGTAAAATACCTATTTAAAAAATAAGTATTATACTTCTTGTTAAGTGGTTTAATTCAAATAAATCTATGCATAGAAATAGATTTCGATATCTTGGTTATATGCAAATATTATCCAATGAAAATCATCTTTCTCTTTTTAATAAATAATATTTCTTGTAAATATATTACAAATAAATTTGTTCTTCTATTTTTTTTTTTTTTTTAAATATAAATATGTTCTTCTATTTAATATAGACATTTAACAATCAAATATTGAGTTTTTAAATTTGATATAGACATTTAACAATCAATAATTAGGAATAGAGTAAGCATTTAAGTGATTAGTTTGTGCATGAGCAGTTGGCCAGGAGCCGAATCAACTGTCTTTGACTCCTGTGTTAAAGATTTAGATTCAAATGCCCTGTTTTTATGTGCATAGATAATCTCTTATTAAAATTGGTTATGACTTGGCCGTGGGGGGCCAACCCTCTGGCCAAGCCATGGGAACGCCTACGGCTTGGACCCCTGCAACCAAGTCACAATCATTTCAAACATTTTGTATTTTATAAAAAATTCAAACCATCCAACTTTTAATTTCAAATGTTTTGTATTTTATAAAAATTTCATATCTTCGGGAATTCAATTTATAAATCTATTTTTACATATGTAATATTAGAGTATCATTTCCAAATCTAAAAAGTGTTGGTGCATTGTATTTGCCAAGAACTTGCAGAAGTCAAACTTTATCAAGGATTGATTCTCGGGGTGCGACAAGGCTACTAGGAAACCCAAAAACAATGGTATCCATTATAAAACTATAATTGAGACTTAAGACTTTTGCAATCATGGCAACAACAATTTTGGACATAGGATGAAAAATGTAAGAGGAGTATGGGAGAGAAGTAGTAGGCATAAATGTTAATTGAATTAGATGACTCTTAATAAACTTATTGTTCTATATATGTGATATATTAACCCATTCGCTTAAAGTGTGTGATCCAAGTCATACCTTTGCTATAACTAGCTCTTATATCCTGAACACTAAGACATATTACTACAACATATTACATTGTAATATGTTATGACATATTACATTGTAGTATGTTATGAAGAATATGCATTAATACAACACTCAACAAATAGAAACAAACTTTGAAACATAGGCAATATATTCACTGAAGTCATTCCCTCAACCTCTAGAACAAATACACCGAAATATGTAACAATCACTTTGCATTAATAGAAAAATTGATAAAAGATGGACCAATATTTCATGTCAAAGCCTCATTTACAAAGTTAGAAGAAAGAACAGTTTTAAATACATTTCATAGTTTACATTTTACATTTTACAGTTTGTTTTCAATTTTAATATTTGTGCATATGTATAATATCTGTACATATGTTTTCATATCTATGCATATGTTATAATTCAGATAATATCTATTTTCAATTTTAATATCAGTGCATATGTTATAACATTGTAATATGTTATAAAATATTACAATGTAATATGTTATAAAATAATACTATAACATATTAAACATTGTAATATGTTATAATATATTACAATGTAATATGTAATATGTTATAGTAATATATGTTATGACATATTACATTGTAATATGTTATGACATATTACATTGTAATATGTTATGAAAAATTTGCGTTAATATAGCACTAAAAAAATAGAAAACAAACAATGAAACATAGGTAGTATATTCACTACAGTCATTCCCTTAACCTCCAATATAGATACACCGAAATATGTACAAAACACAATGAAAAATTCATAGCAGAAATGCAATTTGAACTTGCACTTCATTCAAGAAAGTAAAAAATGCAATTTGAACTTACATCTTCATTCAAGAAAGTAGAAAATGCAATTTGAACTTGCATCTCCGTTTAGAAAGTCAAACGATTCAACAATTCTTGTGATTAGTGGCCTATACCTTAGATTGAGACTCTGTACACTCTTAACTATATTGTAATATACATAGCTCATACGGGTAAGATATGAAGCTGATTCCATTGCTTTAGCTCTCTCTTAATCAGAGTAAGTAAAACCCATATGTATTGGATAAGAGTATATACCCTTTGAAAGACCCTTGTTAATGATCTATTACACTTTGTATTTACACAAGCATTTGGTTGAAGATAGTGTTCTATTACCCTTTAGATAAGATAGTAGTTGAAGATGGTGATCTATTACCCTTTGTATTTACAAAAGCATTGAAATCACATACAAGTGTAATACAGGTCTTGATACTTAGTGCCATTGCTTTCTAGTGACATTCCATGTAGTTAATAAGAGATAGAATTAATATCACAATACATATTGATTATGGTAAATAGGTAACTTGATATCACCTTGTTGAACCTTAAGATAAGTTGTTCTTGTATTACTGATATCATAGTAATGGAATGGATCTATTCCCCTTGTATTACAGGTTAAACTATTGTCTTTAGTTCTTATTATATACCCCCCTTTGTAGTTAACAATTATGTTGTTTGCTTCATGACCTTATGTTATAACTCATACAACAACCTTTAACTATAACTAGACAAATAGGGAAGAGGTTAGTAGTATCCCTATTCAATGGACTTACTTCCTTATAGTGATGGTTGTTCTGGTACCAGGATGAGATTCACAGTATGGAATGTTATGGAATTAACGGGAAGCAATATCACTGGCTACTACACAATGAGATATTCAAACTAGTGTAATCAGTAGCTCATAATCAGATACAATACTCATATCAAGAAGCTGTATTCATAGTTAGTTTTGTACTAATTTCCATATTCAAGTAATGGTAATAAGCTAAGCTAATCCACAATCAATGGTAATAAGCTAAGCTAATCCGCAATCAATCATGAAGGCGAAGAAAAATTTGTTTTCTCAAAGAGGGTAAAAAAACACACCATTCTTCCATAGATCTATCATTCAATGAAGGCGTCACAATCGCATCACATATTCAACATATAGACAGGGCAACAGTATGGCAGAACATGTTGACATAGAATAAGAGTTAGTCAACTTCTTTCAGGATCAACTCACTGAACTAGCAACAAAGTGAAGGTCGACTATTCTGCCACACTTTATAATAATGCATGCCCTCTTCCGCAATCTGGGTACATTCCTGTAGAAAATATGTCGCAAATAATTCCTGTAGAAAAACATTATAGGTTAAGCTATTGCCTTGATATTGATATGGCAAGGAAATGGACCTTGGGGATCTTGACCTAAAGTCCATTTCTTCTTCCTACTAACATCACAACTTGAATTCAATCGCTCAACAATAAGCTCAACTTTTGAAGGAATCATGGTTCATAATAAAATTCTTAGCAACCCAACAACTAAAATAAAAGGTATGCCCTCTGTTCCTTCTACAAGAATTAAATCCTCTTCCTCTTCTAAACCTAAAAAACCTAAAGAAAAAGAAAAAGAGGTTGGAAAAGCAACAAACAAATTCTTAAATATCTGGGAGAGCTTTTGGTTAACTCAGGCCACTTCACCTTGATGAAAGATAAGTTCCTACCCAACTCCCCACATTCCTCATGAAGGTCATCTCTTGGAATATCAAAGGCCTTAATGGTAAAGCTAGGAAAGAGCTTCTCAGTAAAAAAATCCTCCAAAAAAATCCCTTTATAGTAATGCTAAAAAAAACCAAATGCCTTCAAGTCCTTCTTCAAACCCTTTACTCTTGCATCTAGCAGGGACCCCAACCTATGGCCTTATATGCACATGAAGTAGCAGGAGACCTTGCCCTTATATAGAACCCTGATAAAATAACTTTGTCCAACTTCTTTACCGCTAAGCGCTTCCTCACAACTCCTTTCCAGATTGTATGGTCCTATCAAACTTGCTTTCTCACTAATTTTTATGGCCCCAACTCTATCGCTGACAAGCTTCATTTTCTTGACTCCATTCAACACCTGTAACCCCATCATCAATAATGATCATTGGCTTATTGGTGGATATTTCAACATAATTAACTCTCTGAATGAAAATAAAGGAGGCATAAGAAGGCTCGACCATGAATCCCAATCCTTTCTTGATACCATCCAATCCCTCAACTATCAATGACATTCACACCTAGAACAACTGTAGAAGAGACCAAAACCAAGGTGGCTTTAAGACTCAATCGATTGGGACACATGGGACTTAGTAGAAGACTCCCACCTTCACTCCAATTTTACCCCAGATCTAAATATGACCTTCCTCACCTTCATCTTGAAGTAAGACAAGGTGGAATACCCCAACAAATTTTGCCTAATTTCCCTCTGTAACATGGTCTACAGAATCATCACTAAAGTCATCTATGTGGAGGGGAGGAAAATCACTGGTCTCTAAAAATTTCCAAAACCCTTGGTATGCTCTTAAAATTGGATGTTTAAATATCTCGATCAAATTATTACTTTCCCTTACCTTCCGTTCTTAATTTTCAATTCTAGTCAACTACTCCCCTTCTACTTTCTCCCCCTCCAATGGTGTCAGGCAGAGCGATACCCTCTCGACCTTCGTCTTCATCTTGATGGATGATCATCTTGACAGAGCCATCAAAATAAGGGCTTATTCTCAAAGATCTAGATGTCCCCAACTCATTATGTGGAGCTAAATGAAGTACTACACTCTATGGGCCCTCCTTTGGTGCAAGAGGTACTACCCTCTCATAGAGCCTCAAGACTTGATCATACTTTAAGGAAAATTTTCAAGCTCCTTAATATGGAACAAAGTCTGGAAAAATAAAGATATTATCCACACTCATTTTTTTTGGGAATTCAAGGATGGAACCAATGCTTTATTTTTGGATGAAACATGGCAACAACTTCCTCCTTTCCACCACAATATGAAAATTATTTTGAATGGACGTGAGTAGAATTTTCAACTTCTTCTTCTATCTGGCCCTGGCCACGACTTTATGCTGCATCTTAGCTAGAAAATGTTTGACTGGATGTAATTTGACACTGTATCATAAATTAATGATGCCATCGATTTAAAATTTAATTAGATGGCAGATTTCTTCCATCCAACCAAAAGAACATTTCTATTAATTTTGTCTTATTTTTTTTCTTTCTTCATAATTTTTGTTGGTAAATGTTGGAGATATTAACTCGTACTTGTCTTGCGCTTAAATTTTCATGAATTTCCAAAGGATAGATATTGATTTGAGATGTCGACACAAGATTCTCCAAACATTCCTAGCAAATGCTCTAGGCTCTCCAAAGAAGGAAGAAGAGGAACCCCTTCTTCGATTGAGACTCCGAGTGATCAACGACAAACTCGTCAGAGGATATTATCAAACGAGTCTGTGAATAGATCAACTCCAGAATGTTCTCAAGAAAGTGATATGGATGCAGCCTTATTAAATAGGTTGCGCATTGATACACCTACACCTGAGAATGCAGGGAATACCTCAGGACATGAGAATATTTTTGGTAATTTTCTTTGATTTTGTTTATTTTTGTTTTAATTTTGTGTATTTAAATTTATGTCAAGTTAAATGTTGTAATTACTTTCAAATGCGTGTGTAGACAATGAGTTTAGAGTAATGGATGACAATGAAAGACAGAGTGGGTGTCATGAAGATTCTAATCTTGGTGAAGAGGGTGAAGGTGGATTTAGGAGGCCGCGTTATCAAGAAACAAAATCTTACACGCCTATGTCCACCTATCCTTCGGATGTTGGTGATGAACTTCCCTGGGAAGAGATTACAGAAACAGTGACCTTTGAGCGATGCTCAAGTGTTAAAAGGAGGTTGTAAAATGATTTGGAGGTCTTGGAACTCCCTCAGGAGAGTAAGCAAAACTTTCAGATTGTTTTTCATTCATTGCAAAACTTTATGGACGCATATCAAAAGATGGGGCCAACTACTGACAATTTTATCGATCTAATGAGGTGGTGAAAGTTAGAGGTGATGGGCCATGATGAATGGGAAGCAGTAAAAAATAAAGTTTCAAAGAAAACACAATTTCGATGTTCAATTTCAAAGATGGGCCAGAGCGGAAGATGTTGAAGGTGCAATATTTTAAGCTCCTCGACATTGCAAGACATCTCTATAAAATATTTTTGGCAGCATATGAGAAATTGTCATGGAATGATGAGGTTCCACACTATTTTGAAAGACACTTTTATGCTGAGTTTTTCATGGACATGCACCCTGATTATACTAGTCTACCGTCTGATTATTATGAGACTGGTAAATGAAGGACATATGATCAGAAATGGGCATACAAAAATGCGACATTGTAGAGGCCTCCACGACCTTTAGTATCTCGTCCAACATGGACATTTTATTCACATTCAGAGTTGTGAGCTTTATCAGAGATTGACAAAGAGGCTAGGAATGCAATTGGGGAAAATTTGGAAGCAATGTTTTATGGTGTTGATGTTGGCTTGAACTGTCAGCGAGTGGAAGCCAATTTCTGGGCCATATTTGTTTATAAAACAGATGCGGAGTTAGATACCATGCCAATATAATATCTTAAGGAGTATGAAAAATTTTGCCGTGATGGTTGGAAGAATGTCATTCAGAATGATGACCCAAACAACAGATTGGTATGTGTTTTAGTTAGTAAATTTTTGACGCATTTTATGATAGTTTACTTCTAATTCTATATTTAGATACATATCATTGTATATATAGAAATAATCGAGTTGTTATTGTCATTAATTGTAGTTTGGAGATATGTTAAATGAATCTCCAGTAAATAGGGGACTTGATTCCACAAGTTTAAATTTAAATGGGTTGAATCAGGTATGTGTTTTCTAATATCCACAAATGAGCACTTTAGCTGTCCAATCTCCAATATTTTGAATAAGATCAACAACATTTATAATTTTGTATAAATGTGAACACATTGAATCCTAGATTTAGTTCTTAGTTTTGTTGTTCATAGATCCCTATTCCATCTCCCACTACTTGGGAAATTTTGTCTCAATTCTCATTGTGAGAGTTTGAAGAGGGTGGGAGTTCACCGATATCATTGCATGTGTTAAAATCATTTAAATTTAATGTGTTAAAATCATTTAAATTTAATTTTCAAATTTTCAAATTTGAAATGTGTTATATAGGGTAATGTGGAGAAGAGAGTACCTGAGAGTGTGTTTGGGAGGGAGATTTGGATTGAGGAGGAAGCAAAGGAAGCATCCATACCTGGGAAGGATGTGTCCATTTACGATGATTCATAAATGTATGTTCATTGCACATTAGTGAGTTTTGATTTTCTTTTATGTTGGGGTTTTATATAAAAGTGTTCAAGCTTATGTTGAATAAGCTTATATTTTTTTCTTTTATCAAATTTTTCTTTTCTCAATTTTTTAGTTTAACCTTTCCTATTAAATGCTTTGATCAATTATTTTGAAATATATAGAACCCCTATATAAGCTTATCGTTGTCTTAAATGGCAAATTCAAATTTATTTAAGTTTAGATCATGATGAAGACCTAATTTTGAACTTGAATATTTGATTATTTGAGAACAAAATCTATCCCACATAAAAAAAGGTGAAGTTTCTAAATTTTCTTCGATTGCATTCCTTGCCTTCTTGTCCAAGAATCGTGTAGTATGGACATTTGTGTTTTCTACATACAACGAAGTGAATTCCTTCTTGCCATGGTATTGTCAAACTCTTAACTAAATTGGTTACTAACCACAAAAACCAACATTCAAGTAGATTTACAAATAAACTATTCATATGTTTATGTGAGCTAGCTTACAAATAATTTCAAAGAGCATTTGAAAAATATGTAATATGAACACATCCCAAAGATGAAAGATTTAAATGGTTTTTGAATAATGACTTAATATATGTGCATATTTGTGTTTTTTTCATGTACATGAAAGATTATATGAGAACATCTATTCCACTGCAGAAAGATGAGATACGTATTTTCCGGATTTTCCGGAAGAATGGTTTTTAAAATGGAGATTTGTGAACTTTCATAGATATAAGTAATTTCTTGGAAGAATGGCTTAATATGAAGATTTATGAATCCTTTAATTTGAAATTCGATTATGAAATTTGATTATATGACCACTGCAGAAGAGGAGAGAAGTATTTTACTGCTGAGGAGATTAGTATTTTACTGCTGGGTAAATAAGATCAAATAAGATCACTTGGGATGAGAATTTCACCTGAAGGATTTGGGACTTTATTCACAAGGGGATAAGTATTTCATTGGAAGAATGACTTAATATGGAGATTTGTGAACTTTCTTCATACACAATTCTATATTTATTTTCAAATTATTATCTAACTCTGAATACAATTTTTTTTTACCAAGAACACAATTTTTCTCTTTAATTTTTTTTAAGATTTTAGATAAGATTTTACAAATTGTTTAAATCATGTATGCTTAATGTGGAGAGTAACTATTTTGTAAGTTTTTGAACTTTGTGAGGGAAAATCTTAAATCTGTTTAACTATGGTTGGGTATGTTATTATTTCTTATTGTTCATTTAATATTTAGTTAAAGTACATATATACTAATATGTGTTATTTGTTTTTTTAATTATTGTTTTTTATTGTTACATATGTCTAAATTATATTTGGTGGAGAATATATTTACATAATATTTGGTGGAAATGAGTTTGTTGGAGGATGAGACTTAATTCTTTTAGTATGTGTTAGCACTAGGAGTCACCTTCAGATTGCATGGAAGGTAAGCTCGATACCCATCAAGTTTTAAGTGAATGTAAGGGTGTTTAAAGGGTCAAATGGAAAAGGAATCAAGTGATAATGTTCTAACTCAGATAACAGGGCTAGCATGCACCGAAAAATAAGGTTTTGGCTAATTTCAATCAGTATTTTGGGAGTAAGTATGAGTAGAAGGAAGACTTGGATGAGAGAAGTGTAGGGGCTGCTATAAACGTCAGGTTCACAAAAGCCTAAGGATGAATTTTTTTTAACACAAGATCTTATTGAACTGAGAAACTAAGGAAACTAAATAAATATCATGATAACACAATGATCAAACATCCATCATAACATCACCAAAATCATTCATGTGAATCATTAAAAGCATGAACATTTAACATCAGAAGAAAATAGGCTGAAAGAGAAGCTGATTTCTTATCAGTCAAAAAGTCTTAAGTCCAGTACATCACTAGATCAAAGTTACTTCATCAAAATATTACAGTATAAGGGAGCCTTGCTGAACCATCCGAGCCTACTAAAGCAAATGATCTATCTATTTATAACAAAAGGGAGGCAACAACTGGAGGTTCGATCTGGCCTCCTTCCTTTAAAAAACTCTAAACATTTATTTGATCTAACCACCTATGCTATAAAACAGGAAAATGTTGGTGACTAATCCAACTGGATTTCAAACTAATTTGATTCCCTTTTGCTGCGCAACTCATTTTTTGCCATGTGTCTTTCCAAGCATGTGGTTATATTCACGATGCCAGGTGTTGCTTCTCCATCCTTCTTTATCATCAATTCATCCAAAATTTGTTAGCTTGATCCTCCTAGATCCCTGGTCTTTATTGGCAGCTTCCTTGGGTAGCAAAACTGGGTAGCACACTACAAGGAGAAAAGGTAGTGCCTGTAGGTAGCGTCACTATGCTGCATATGTGTAGAGACTCTTCTCTCTGTGAAATATTAGGTAGCGCCTCTGTGTTGTGCCTCTGTGCCAACCTTTACCCTTTGTGAAATATTCAGTAGTGCCATTAGGTAGCACCTTTGTGTTGCGCCTATGTGCCAATTATTTACCCTCTATGAAATATTAGGTAGCACCATTGGGTAGCGCCACTTACACTGCATTTGTGTGTAGGTTTGGGTAGCATTACAAAAACACAACGCCTTCAATCCTTGAACATGTGCAGAGTAATTTGTGGTTTTTCATGATGTCAAAACCCTTTTCATCAAGAGACTTGACTGCACAATAGGTAGTGCCTTCTACCAATGGGGAAGCTAGCACTTAGAAAAAACCCAAAACCCAAATAGTTAAGAGCTTAGAATCCTATATAGATGGCAGAGATAATATTTTCATATTGGTTAACCCTCCCAAAAAGATGCATCCTCAAAAATGGGGCTTACCCTTACCAACTATTTTGTCATTTTGACACTTAACCTCATACTCTTTCTGGTAGAAAGAGGATCTTCAATTGACACAACAGACTTCTTCTTCTTAGCATTGACATGATTCTTTGGTGTAGTTGTGCTCTCCTTAGCTGCTGGTTTGTCATCTTCAATTGAAGCTTCAACCAACACCTATAGATTTCTTTGGGCTACCTCATCTTGAAAATGATTCAAATCTGCCTTTAGCTTCATGTTCTGAGATTGGAAGTCTCTGTTCTACCTGTAGAGATTCCTTAGCTGTCTATGAAGGGGCTGGGCCCTCCTTGCTGCAAATCTTGCCAAGTCAAGGGTGTGACTTTAACCATCCATGAGCTCTTTCATCTGAGCCAAGTTGATCTTATCTTCTGCTTTAAGACGGGATATTTCTTTTTTTGCATCTCTAAGCTGCTTGATAAGTATTTTGTAGGTCTGACTGTCAGGAGGAATAGTGGCATGTACAGTCTCACTAGGCTTTTTCTCAGACTCCTCTTCCTCCTGCATGGGAAGTGTGTTGTCTACCTCATCAGGTTCCTTGATGACTTTACTTTTATTCTTCTTTCTCAACATTGGGATTTCATATTTTCCTTCAATAGGCTTCTCAATGCCTTTCTTAGAGGTTTCATCTTTACTCTCCAAAGGTCTTTTAGTACCTTTATCCTTACCCTTCTATACAGGGGTTTCTTGTTTCCCTTCAGTAGGCTGAGAACTACCTTTACCCTTCTTCCCCTGAATATGGGTTTCTAATTTTTCCTCCATAGGATTTTCAATGCTCTTACCCTTCTTATTTTGAATAGGGGGATCAAGTAAGGACTGCTCTTTGAAAACCTCCTTAGGAATTTATGACCTTGTGAAAGGTCTTTTACCTTTGATTTCAACTACTGGAGGAGAACAGGGAAAGAGGAGATTCTTCCCTTTCTTGGATGTAGCTTTGGTAGAAGAAGGCACCTCTTCTAACCCTGGTGGAGGAGGTGGTGAAAAATCTTTGTGTGGAGAAGGACGAAATTCCTCCTCAGCCTCTATGACCTGCTTGCTGATCTCTGGAACTTGAATAGGGGTTCTGCCCTTTCTCTTCCTACTGGTCCCTGCTTTAGAAGTACTGGTGGGTGACAAAGGACTTGCCTTCTATGATTGAGGGGTTGGTGCTAGATCCAAATTAAAATGAGAGGTAACCACAAAATGTTCCCATGAAATCTCTTTCTTGCTCAATTCCTTAGAGACTAGCATTCTGATTAATCTAGAGTGGAAAAGGCTAGAATCCACATCTTTAGATTTGTTCTGTATCATGTCTGACATTTTACCTATGCTCCTCAACAAGTAATAAGGAACATTCATCTCAACCTTACCAGTAAAATGTAGCAACAACCTTATATAGTACTGGTACAAGGTGTTGAATCTCCCTTCACAAGTAAAATATCTCTGTATGATCTTCAGTAATATGTCAATTTGTTCAATCACTTGACTCCTTGGCATACTTTTGGACAAGTCATTGGCTTGATATTCAGGTTTAAAAATATATTTTTCATAGGGTGAACTCAAAGCCATGGCTTTGAACCACCTTTCACCTGTAATGGGGATCTCTGTTGCTGCAGAGATAGAGGCTTCAGTAAACTCAAACTCCAAATCACTAACCTTGGTTTTCTTGCCATCAAACTGTAGTGCAAACTATCTTGCTACCTCTAGATGGCCTCTCTACATGTTCTTACAGAAAGAGAGGCACCCTACTCTTTGAAAGACCTCTCTTGCTATGGGTTCTGTATCAAAAAGATGCATGTCCATCGGTTCTGTTTTGACCACCTTGCCACCTTTGTGTGTCTTCCTCGATTGAGGAATCTCCATGGCTCAAAATGAGGGCTTTTAAGAAGTTTAAGAGATGGTAATGCTCAAGAAGGCTTTGAATAGATAAGGCTGACTCCTTTAGACAGACTGATGCTAGTAAGCCAAGCTAGACTTTTTAGGAATTAAACCCTTAGACTTGTACATGTATTCTGGAGTGTAAATAGTGAGGAGGTAGTCTGAATTTGGCCCTCTGCAATTGAGTGAAACGCCAAACCCCAAGGTGAAAGGAAGCAAGGAAAACATAGTTGGTTTGAGCAACGCCTTTGGGTAGCGCAATGCATACACAGAGGATAGGCTATTTACAGGCTTGTGACTTTTAATGGTTAAAGAAAACAATAATGATCAGACCATAGATACATGAAAAGAGTTTTACAGGTCCGAAGAGGAGAAAAACAAGGTTACCATGCAAGTATGGATCCCTTACTACTGTGCAAGCTTAGCAAAACGAAAACCTGAGCACAAATTTCCTGTGAAAATTAATACGCAGAGGAGGTAACATGGGATACCTGTGCAATGGACACCTGTTGAGATCTTCAATGCAATCTTAGGATGAACTTTGAGAAAACCTTGGCCCTAGAATCTTTCTCAGCATCGGATTTGGTTGACATGTGGTCACTTCATCAGAACTTATGAATTTGCGCATTGCAACACTATTGAGTCTTTCAAATTAGAAACCGTTACCAAAGCTCATAAATGCAAGATATTTGAAGGAATCTTTAACCGACTTTTGAGACTGAAAACAAGGGACATGACATCAGTCATGGAAATCATGACTCAAGGTGGAGGTATAATGAACGTGATAGGCGCTACAGAACTTCTTGATGAGTAGGCAGTGCATCCACTTCAAAATGTGATTGGATAGGTAAGCAAGGACATTGAGGTATGCCTATGAGGTCACGAGTGAGGAGAGAGGGGTTTCACATCACTCTAGTCATGGGAGGGATTGACCTAGGGACAAGTCATGAAGGGGACCAAAATGAGTCATGAGCTAAAATGGTTCAAGGATCAAAAACCAATTTGAGGATCAAATAAGAGCTAAGACTCAAAAACTTTAATTCCTAAGGGGTCCTACCAAACATAAATTTTAAAGGGATGAGACTTTAAAAGAAAAATTAAAATCTAAGGCTTGAAAAGAAAATTGAAAACAAACTAAAAGACCCAAGGCAATTTAGCGTGATAATAGTATGTATGTCAATTTTGCTTTAATCAAAACTTGTTTATTTATCTAAATCTAAAATGGTACATGTGTAAATTTTATTTTAAATTTGTACATAAATTTTGTTGTAAATTTTTAATTTTTGAATTATGTTTTTTTTGCAGGTTTGAATTGCAGGTATAATGTGATCTATCTTAAAGCGATGGCTTAGAGTCCAAAATTTTGGAGTTAAATGCCTTATTTTTTGTTATCATCCTAAAATGGATGTGGAACCTATGTATTTTGCGGTGTAACTACTCAAACTTTGATTATATATATATATATATATATATATATATATATATATAAAATTCAAAATATCAATTTATTGTTGTTATCAAATAAATCGGTAGGTGCGGACACTAACTGATCTCCCTAGATCCACCTAGATCTAGAACAAAACACACCAGAACATGACGCTTTCCTTAAGTTTTAGATATTGAATTTACTAAATAAAGAGGGATAGGTGACATACCGTTTAAACGCCACTTCCTCTCGCCATCTCCATCCTAGCTCCGTTCCAACGCTCATACAATGATGATCCTGCAAAATAATGCAACCAACCAAAGTTATAGCAATAGCATAAACCCAATATAAACCTATGTATGTGATCAAGGAATCATACAATAAAACACAATAAGCTTTATAGGAAAGAATCATATTACTATATCATATTAAATGTGAAAGAGAGATTACAACCATGGATTTGATGTCGTAAGGTCCCTTCCAACTGTCCTTCGTTTCCCACACACTTTCACTCCAAGAATTCTAAGAGCATAGATATGATAATATTCACAATCTATCTTGACAAAGGCAAAACTCAAAGCCACTTCAACCAAGCTAATAATTCCAAGCCAAATCCCACTTAGCCAATCCAAAAAGCTAACTTTCTCCATGAGAGCTCCTCTCCTTTTATAAGTTGAAGAGGATAAGGTGAGGAGGTTAGGATGATCCCACTAAATCATGAAAGCAAGTAAGATCCAAACCATTTGGATGCCACCTCACCATGTAAGTTTCTCCTTCTAGAAGATTCGAGAAAACACTCGTTTTTCCCACATGTAAGCATTCTCGCACCCTGCCTATAGAGCAACCTGCGAACCTCTCGCAACCCATCTATGGTGCAACTTGTGAGAATCATGCATTCTAGCACCCTGCCTATATAGAAACCTGTGAACTTCCTTTTTTATAGGGTTTTTACAAGGGAAAATGCAACTTCTTTTCTCAGGAAAAGTTCTTCTCCCTTCTCTCTTCAGGAACTAAGGCAACTGACCCCTCTAAAGGAAACAGATAGGTTTACATCATTAACGGTCATAGGGATGAAGAAAATAATGTGGAACAGAGAGCCCCCCAAAGTATGAAGTTAGAACAGAGTGATAGCTGAAATACTTTGTCGAGTGTGTGTAGGGAACAAGGAATAGTCAGTCGGAAACTTGCCAACAAACAAGGAAATACAGTACAATAATATATCATCACTGAGGTAGGCATTCCCATACTCAGAATACAAATAACTCAAAGAATAAATGCTGACATGTGAATATCCATGTCAAGTAAGACAGGTCATGGCCACCAAACATACACTGTGGATCCATGCCAATATGACTCAAATCTGAACATAGCCACCAGACATACAATGTGGATCTATGCAATAGTACAAACTGAATATACTCCGATGCAACCTGAATCTGTTAGAAAAGATCTAGGGTCTTCATCTCCACCACTCTATAGTACAAATCTAACCATGTGCATACATGTGTTGAAGTTGAACATGGTAGAAACCACTTGATTACTGGTCATTAGTGTATACCATTAACAAGCGCGAGGGAAATCACCATTAATGTCAATGACTCTCAAGGTACACTAGTACAATCCAACGAATGTGAATCAATGAGCTGAGGTCGAACACTCGATAGAATATCCTGATCAGGGGTCAATAATGAAAACCCATTGTCGAAAGCGAGGAAACCTGCCATTGAGGCATGCAAGTTCCAAGGTACCAATTGGTTTCTAAGTCTAATTCCTGGATAATGAGTTGAGGTCAACAGGAAAAGACTCGTGATAGGAGGGCCTTAATGTATCCCCTATCAATGACACGAAACAAGTAACAAGATTTGACGTAGATCAACGTAAGCAGTAATTCAGGACTGATTCAGGGATGGTTGATGCAATAGAAGGCTTTAAGGACTGTAGAAATGGCCGACGCAATAGAAGGATTTTCGGGTTGGACATCTTTTTGAACATATTGACGACACAACAACTGTCTTGGAAACACTGACTCAACAATAGGGATCACATACCAATTTGTACTCTTATAAAGGAGTATGATCAAGAGATGAGCAGATTTTCCAACCTAGACACAAGGCGAGTGAAAGGGTGTCATGTTCAAAAGTGACTCTTCCACAGAATACAGGTTTAGATACATTTCTTTCCCAATTTTTCCCCCACCATTTTTTGGCGAGTACCTCTTTATTTTTACACAAGCTTGAGGAGGATAACATATGCTTGTAAATGTAAGCTCATCCTTCAGATGAGTCCCTCGGAGTATTTTTAACGAACCCTAGGAAGGAGTGCTTCGGTCCCATTTGGGCCTTTTGATGTTTATTTAACGAGTCCAAAGAAAGAAAACTCATGGGTTTTTCATGTTTAGAGAGTCTAAAAAACACTTAAGGAAAGCTCAGGTCCCATATGGGCCTTTCAATGTTTGTTTTATGAGTCCAAAGAAAGAAAACTCAGGGGTTTTTCATGTTTATAGAGTCTAAAAAACACTTAAAGAGAACTATCTCAGTTCCTTTTTCATAAAGTAGTCTGATGAGACCAAAAAAGAGATAAACTATCACTCAACAGACGTTTTCTTCAAATACTTTAACGAGCGTGAAAAGAACAAGGTCGCTCGACAATCTTTTCATGTTTAGAGAGTCTGAAAAGAGATTAAAGGGAACTCTAGTGGGTTCCTTTTTCGTATAACCTTTACGAGTCCGAAAAAGTGATAAAAGTATACTCGGTTGCATTCTCATGTATTTACGAGCACGAGAAATAACAAAGACTAAGCTCGGTAAATTATTCTCATGTATTTACGAGCATGAGAAGGAACAAAGACTACACTCGTGATTGTTTTCATTTTTACGCAAGCTTTAAAAAAAACAAAACTATGCTTGGACCTGGTTTCATTTTTACACAAGCTTGAACCAGAGGAAACTATGCTTGGACCTAGTTTCATTTTTACACAAGCTTGAACCAGATGAAACTATGCTTGGGCTTCCCAACGCATAACACATGGATGGTTGGTACTTAGCCCTCAACTTAAGAAACTAGCGACTCTACTTTAGCATGAAGTCTAGAGGCTGGAAGTATTGCCCCCCAAGCTTCGTTTCATCCAACGACAAAGGCGGAGGAAATGAAGCTTCAAATACTAGATGAAGGACTTGACTCAAATAGAGAGGGGGAAAACTATTTCATTTTTTAACGAGCTTGACATAAAAACAAGAACTATGCTCGTAACCTATGTTTCATTTTTTAACGAGGTTGCCACAGAGATGAAAAAACTATCCTCGTAAGTGGTTTCATTTTTTAATGAGCTTGAAATCAAAAAACCATGCTCAAAGACCTCTATTTCATTTTTTAATGAGTTTGCCTCAGAGACACAAAAACTATCCTCAGATCTCTTCTTGATCATGGATTCCAAGAGGACAATGCTTCAGAAAGACACCATGTCAAGGGACAAAACTTGGTCATGGCTTCTAAGAGGTCTTTGCTAGAAGGAAGAAACACACTCTGGAAGGACACCATGTTGAGGGTCATGATAGGAGTAAAGAGATCAGGCTCTAACAACCCTATCAAAGAGATCACCATGTCAACTATTGGATCTAAGTCATCAGAAGTTGAAGCCATGGGCGACAATGCCACATAATTGACCTGTGGCCGGGGGGATACCGTATGCATATAAGAACCATTCACGGAGGCAATCTAGGCGGGGTCAATGAATGAAAGTTGATGAATAGTCAAAACCCGTCCATCGTGAGGGAAAGATATCACACGAAAAAGAGTAGATACAATAGCTTTCATGGCATAGACATAATCTCAGCCAAGGAGTAAAGAAAAATCCAAGGGGTCTTGGATTATCATGACGTCAATAAAGACAGTTTTCCCTCCCAAAGTTACAGGAAACTGAGGAAGGATCCCTAAAGGTTGACTAGTTCTTCTATTAAAAGCTAACAGATTTTGCGTAACCGGTGCAAGTGGAGGACAACCCAAAGCTTGCCAAGCAAAAGAGAACAAAATACTAATGGATGCACCTTCATCTATCAATGTCTGAGGAATGTCTCAACCACAAACCTGTACTGTAATATGGAAAGGAATGTGAGAGGGAAGACGAGGTCCAGTTAGCAAACCCCAATCAAAATGGATGGCCTCATAACTTGGAGGGGGTTCCATGGGAGAAGGAGGAATAGCCCCCGACATGGTAGATTTTGTATCAACGAGAAAAACATGGGCAGTATCGGGTTTACTCTCTAGCGGGAGAGTAGGATCAACCGATGAAGAGATTAGATCGACGACTTGGGTTTCATTCTCCAAGGGGAGAATGGGGTCGACAGGTGGAAACAGGTCGATCACTTGGGTTTCACTCTCTAACGGGAGAGTGGGATCGACCGACGATGGGATCAGATCAACCACTTTGTTAACACGCTCTAAAGGGAGAGTGGGATCGACCGAGGATGGGATCGGATCGACCACTTTGTTAACTGGTTCAATTAAGGACGTGACCAGATTGACCACTTGATCAATCGGACTGACCGATGGGGGAACTTGATTGATCATTCCATCAACTACAGGGGGTTTGAGAGAAAGCTTGCGATAAGCAACTGGAAGTTGAGGCTGTGAAACAGTCATGTCTTCCAGGAATTTCAAGGCTTCGTCCATACGAGAACAAAGGTGAGTGAGATGACTCCCTTTGCATAACATACAAGGGAACTTAACTCTACTTTTCTTCTTCCCAACCGTATGATGACTGGTTGACGGGGGGTCGTCAACATGTTGTTCAGAGGCTAACGACATGGGTTGGCGAGGGTGTGTAGACCATGCTTCTATAACCTTATATAGACCAGGGAAATACTTAAGAAGATGGATACCCTTACAAAGCTTGCAAGGGTACTTGGGCTTACGAGTTGTTTGGGTGATATTGACATCATCAACACTCCCAACATGATTAACAGTAACTGGTTGTTTTCCAACATGTGTGACAGTGGTTGGAAGCTTTGACCCTTGTTTATCTTTCTTCTTCTTAATCTTCCTTTTCTTCTTCTTCTTATTCACCGGGTTTCTAGCTTTAGAACTTTCACCCGATGAAGAAGATGAAATAGAAGGCGACCTTGCAAGCGAAGAAAGAAAAGAAGACCTTACTGGTGAAGAAGGTGAAGGATCAACATGAGGTTGATGCTCTTGGGGGGAAGTGCTCGTGACTGAAGCACTAACTGCATTTGAGATTACTTGAGTGGAAAACAACCATACCGGTAATCCAATAGTGAGAGCTGGAAGGCTCAAAGTAGCGATGTGA
>JASDQU010946776.1:0-15580 GCA_032191745.1 Picea mariana | reverse complement strand
CCTTGAGGACAAGGCTGTTTTTAAGGGGGCGGACATGTTAAGGTCCTAACCCGCACATAGGTAGATCAATGTATTCAGATGTAATAAAGGTCAATATTAATAAGGCCTTTCAATAAAATAGAATAAGGCGGATGTAAGAAGACCTAATAGAAGCTTCCGCTTCTAGAAGGATCTTTCTCTAGATGCTTCTCTTAGTAGACATATTTAGTATAAATAAGGGTCGAGGGTATGAAAACCCTAGCTTGGAGATTATTGTAACAGAGCGCTGCTCGATTGGAGGTTTCCCCCTCGAAGAGGCCTGTGAACATTGCTTTCTGAATCAAAGTGATATTTCTATTGCTATGCTTATATCATTTCTGTGTTATTGTGAAGATTATGCTCGATATTTTACTGTTATTCTGCCATTTCTAGCATTTTATTTATGTTTTGCATATTTTATATATCTAGTATCTTGCATAGAAGGGCTTCCCAGGACAAAATGTAATAGGTGGATTTAACCGCTCCCTAACTCAAGATTCTATGTTTGTTTGCAACTTTGGAAAGTTATCTTTCACACCTATTCCAAAGCCCTACAACTAATCTAATGTAGGTTTGCTACCAGAAAGTATAAAAATGTCTAATCAGTTTTTATAAGCGCTTTATTTTTAAGGCTATTGTTACTCAAGAGGAAAATGGCGTGGACAATATGGTGTTTTGACCGACTCGAAAGTTATGCAAAGAGATGAAGATGCAAACTTTTCATTTCGATGAAAGCTATGCTACGAGAAGGAGAAAACATTGATCATTCCCATATACACAATGTCCCAAAATATATTAAACTCACCAATATCAATATTCTCAAGAATTGAGAAAAAGGTACTGTACACCAATGCATGATTCATTGCCCCCCCCGACCACGAGGGGGAATTTTTTTTGGAATTTAAAAAATGTCAAGAATCATGCAATTTCGCTACAAATGCAAGGATGCCCCCAATCTAATATAAAGCAAGAAATTAAATCTTTTGTTTCAAAAATTTCACTAAAAACAATAATGAACTTTGTTAAAACAAAGAAACCCAAACTAAAATTTTTCTTTTAAAGCGAACTATTCAGAAGAAGTCTGATCTTTCCCTAAACAATTCTAAAGAAAACACACACTTGGTAATTGAAAGACACTCAAAGAAAGAGACTAATCTGTCAAAACCAAACAAAGCAAAGATGTCTAAAAGCAACTCAAAGAATGTCAAGAAGACAGTAAACAAATCAATATAGGGTCCAAAAGTTCAATCCAGCTAATCAAAGCAAAACTGGGTCATCAAAAGATGACAAGACCCAATCCAAAAAAGTTTACAAACAAGTTCGCAGCCTAGCAGTAGAGTACAGTGCGAGAATTAGATATTCTCCCAGGCTAGACATTGGTAGGGTGCGAGAAGTTTACACTGGATCTAACAACAGGGTGTGAACATCAATGATTCTCGCAGGCCACAGAGAGGTACAGTGCGAGAATCTCTATAATCAAAGAAAATTTTGAAAAAGGACAGGGAATCTAAGTGAACTTCTAGATCTAGAGAGTCTGGATGGATGTCCCACAGACTCATAAACCAGAAAACAAGCAATCAAAGCAAGGGAAACTAGACTAACTAGGAAACAATCTGTTCCCCAGTATGGTCACCAATTTTGTTATCGGATAAATCGGTAGGTGCAGACACTAGCTGATCTCCCTAGATCCACCTAGATCTAGAACAAAACACACCAGAACATGACGCTTTCCTTAATTTTTAGATATTGAATTTACTAACTAAAGAGGGATAGGTGGCATAGCATTTAAACACCACTTCCGCTCGCCATTGCCATCCTAGCTCCGTTCCAACGCTCATACAATGATGACCTTGCAAAAGAACACAACCAACCAAAGTGATAGCAATAGCATAAACTCAATATAAACCTATGTATGTGATCAAGAAATCATACAATGAAACACAACAAGCTTTATAGGAAAGAATCATATTACTGTATCGTATTAAACGTGAAAGAGAGATTACAACCATGGCCTTGATGTCGTAAGGTCCCTTCCAACTGTCGTTCGTTCCCCACACACTTTCACTCCAAGAATTCTAAGAGCACAAATCTGATAATATTCACAATCTATCTTGACAAAGGCAAAACTCAAAGCCACTTCAACCAAGCTAATAATTTCAAGCCAAATCCCACTTAACCAATCCAAAAAGATAACTTTCTCCATGAGAGCTCCTCTCCTTTTATAAGTTGAAGAGGATAAGGTGAGGAGGTTAGGATGATCCCACTAAATCATGAAAGCAAGTAAGATCCAAACCATTCAGATGCCACCTCACCATGGAAGTTTCTCCTTCTAGAAGATTCGAGAAAACGCTCGTTTTTCCCACGTGTAAGCATTCTCGCACCCTGCCTATAGAGCAACCTGCGAACCTCTTGCAACCCAGCTATGGTGCAACCTGCGAGAATCATGCATTCTCGCACCCTGCCTATATAGCAACCTGTGAACTTCCTTTTTTATAGGGTTTTTACAAGGGAAAATGCAACTTCTTTTCTCAGGAAAAGTTCTTCTCCCTTCTCTCTTCAGGAACTAAGGCCGCTGACCCCTCTGAAGGCAACATATAGGTTTACATCATTAACGGTCATAGGGATGAAGAAAATAATGTCTAACAATTGTCTCATATTTGATTTCTCTTATATTTTTTATATGACACTGTTAATTTATATTAATTTCTCAAAATATCAATTTATTCAAGAAAATGTGAAATACAAATTATAGTTTTTCACTTATAATTTAAATTTTGTTTGATTTGGAAATATGGTTGAAAATAGTCAAAACAAGTCATCACACGGGCTATATTTTCTTTCACACCACTGCTATTTTATAGGATTTGTTCAATAGGAGTTTCACTATGAAGCTTATAAGACTTTGTTCTTATTTTAGTAATATTGATTTTATTCTTTAAGATAGCTATAACATAAATATGGTGTTCATATTCTAACTTCTGTCTTTATAGGACATTAATTTTGTGTTTTCTCCTCAAATATTCTAGCTATAAGAGAATCTCTATCTTTACTATGTCAACGTTGAAATAAAATTGCTTTGTTGTTAATCTGTTAATCACCAATACTAATGTAAGAATAGATTTGTTTTGGTTTGGTTCAAAACTTGGCTTCATAGATTGTGGTGACCAATGGTCAAAGGAGTCTGCACCAAGTTGATGAAAAAAAAGTGGCAAAGTTGTTAGTTTTGAACTAATGTTTTGTATATTCTCCTTCTTACAATGCATTAAATTAAGAATCAAACTCTTAAATACTTTCCTACTATGTATTAATTTAAATGTATTCTAACTTCTGTCTTTATAGAACATTAATTTTGTGTTTTCTCCATTTCTTCATTGCACCACAATTTATGTTCCATAATTGGTAGGCTTGTGGCGTTTCCAATTCACCAGTGGAGATCTCTATGAAATTAAAATGATGAGAGTCTCTATCTTTACTATGTCAATGTTGAAATAAAATTGCTTTGTTGTTAATCTGTTAATCACTAATACTAATGTAAGAATAGCCTTGTTTTGGTTTGGTTCAAGACTTGACTTGATAGATTGTGGTGGTCTGATTCACTATTCACCATCTTAGTCATGTAAATATTTTGTCTTGTCTTAATTTTACTTGCACTATGTCTATTTATATAAAATATTGGATGAAATAATTTTAATATACTATTTTCTTGATTTCAAAACAAGTCATCAAATTTTGTAGTTTCTTATGAAATTTCACAATGAAATATTCAAGAAAATGTGAAATAAAAATTAAATTTTATAGTTTCTTATGAAATTTCACAATGAAATATTCAAGAAAATGTGAAATAAAAATTATAGTTTCTCACTTATAATTTAAATTTTGTTTGATTTGGAAATATGGTTGAAAATAGTCAAAACAAGTCATCAAAATTTATTGTTTCTTATGAAATTTTACAATGAAATAACAATCCAACAATGAAAATAGTCAAAACAAGTCATCAAATTTAATATAAGTCCAACAATGAAAATAGTCAAAACAAATCATCAAATTTAATATAAGTAAGCGATCTTCATTAAAATTTATATTGATATTAAAATTTATCAAAATTTAAAGTTTTTCTAAGCCATCAATAGTCCCTTATAATGACATGGAAATGGGTCCTAGTTTTGATATGAAGTTATCCTCTTCATATGAAAAAACATTGAACAATCAAATTGCAAATAATGAACGCATTTATCCTATGTGTATTAAATTGGTTACATGCATTAAAGGATTTGTGTATACGATTTGGATAATTTGTAGGATTAAAGTATAATCATCCAAAGTGTAGGTCAGTTTAGGTTCCCTAGATACAAACTATAGGTTCTTCTTGGAAATTGTAAATAAGGTTTAGTAAACTTTATAATTCATCAAAAATACAACTTTACTTAATTGAATGGACCATGAAAGTAAACTATATTGGAAATGATTCTATAATCCTAGATATTCATAAATACATGTACTTCCAATGCAAAATAACAAATTATGGAATGTACATGTCACTTGTTTAAAGAAGTTGTAATGGTATTCCATTTTCAATTATTCATTCATGATCGACTTTGGGCATTTTCCATTTTCTAACTTATTTATTTATTGAACTTCTATTAACTTTATGCGCACTGCACATACCAAATGACTACATTGACAACTTGTGGCATCTGAATGGTAGTATTGAAAGTGAACATGAGTATCGGTTTGATGGGTTTCTTGAAAAAACTATCCTTTCAATACAATGGATCCTCTTTAATATATAAAACCGTTATCATCAAAATCTTATAATAGCCTCATCTTTTGTTCTGTGCATCGCATCAAATAACATTTCACGTTTTTAGTGTTGTCTACAGGTGAAACCATAGCAAAGACATCTCCTGCAAATAATTGGATATATTGGACAACAAATAGTTTGTGTTAGATTATCACACAAGTACATCTACAAGTTATTTGAAAAAATTTAAACATAAAAATTACCTTCTCTAACAAGATTAGAAACTCTATCACCATCAACTGACACTATAGTTTCATTTGTTTCCATCTCCTCTGAGCTTGCAAGTGACATTTTCCATTTTATATTAAGTTCGGTATGTCTCCAAGCTTTAACATATTCTACATTTTCGTTTTTGCAAATATCTGTGGATTCTGTGTCCTCTATGCAAACTGAACAAAACAAGACTCATTTCTTCTATCAAATGCAAGCACATTTTGATAACATTTTGTTTTAACTGAATGTATTTTTTGTGTCCCATGTATTGTATTGGCATCATATGGGATTGATCTATTTACATCTTGGATTCCAACATACCAAAAAAACTTGCACAAGACAAGAACTTGTTAACTTGAAATCTCTCAAGAAAATGATTGAAGATTGAATCTAAATTTGAACACATTCAAATAAAAATATCTTGTGTACATGTGTAACATGTATATATAGACACACCTACGCACATCCCTTGACGGAGTATTTTCATGGCTTAGCACCATTTTGCACCATTCAACAACTTGATCATCGGATTCAAATTGATAGGCATGAGGGTTCATCTGATACCTTCGAAGTGCTCATTTTACACATGCCCCTGCACCGTCGTGCTCTCCTTTTCCATGACCAGTCTCAAAAAAATTCCAACAATGTGTAATGTTTGATTTTTTATGAAGATGACATAACCAATAGAATGATCATGAAGATTTGAACTGACTTGCACACCCATCTAACCATATCCAATGTCGATCGAATCCGATTTCACGTTCTTTCAATGAATCATAAAATTTACCAAAACAATGTTGTACATAATGTGTGTCGTGTGCTCAATCATCACTTATATAAAAGTGATATTCTTTAATAACATGTTGATTTTTGTTGGTGATTTCTATGTTATCAAGACTCTATTGAGCATGTCTATATAGAACGTGGAAAAATATCATGACTTGATCAGAATGATAATATTCACTCTGTATTTCTTTTTGTGCAGCGAATGTGTAATTCTCTGCAAAATCAACTACAAACAAAATTGTCCCTGGTGGAAACACTTCACGGGATTGTTTTAATTGTAGATCTTGCCATCGAGCTCTATGTGAATGCTTGGTGTATTTATAAATTTCTTCCTCAAACTTGTTCAAAAAATCTATCACACATATTTTATCTACTCTCAAATCAATCCTTTTGGAAATAACATTTGAAGAATGTGGAGCCGTGCTGTTGATATATTCATATCTCTTCCAATTGACTGTTATATTAGAAAATGATTGATCATTCATATAAATAGGATACTTTGAGTGAAACAAACTTAGATTTCCACAACGATCACATTTCTTTCCACCACCACATTTKTTTTTGTAAAATAATTCATCACCTTCTCTTTCACATAGAATTTCAGATACAAAAGCACGAAATGTGGAAGGAGGAGGTGAACTCGGCCATAAAGTTTTACCAAAATCAAGAAAAGTGTCGTAATACAACTCAAATTTCATATGATAAYGACAACAAGTGTCACGAACAATGATGGGTCTAACAAACCATGGTTTTTRTTGCACAAATGTAGTGATGGAAATTTTAACTTCTTTGTGCTCTTCTTTGAACTTATTGAACAATTCTATTTGTGTCATTCACAATATATGTTCTAGATGTTCTTCATATTTTTTTTCGTGCTATTCTTCATCGCAACACATCCCTTGTATGTGGTGAAACACGATATTTTKCCAACCAACAATTACGAGCCAATTCTTTAACATTTTATGCAAGTCTATCTTTGTAGAGTTGTCTAGAAATCATTGTCCAACAAGCTAGTTCATCATTTGCATCTATTTGCAATCCAAATTTTCTATGTTTGTACAATGTTTTTCTTGACGTTCCCATCGTTTTTTCCATTTTTCGTGTCAAACGATCTTTTATATTGCTAGATGAAACAACTGTTGTTTGTATCACTCTACCTGCAACACTGACATCCTTTTTTCGAGATTTTCCAAAATCTTTTAATACACTAGTTATATTTTCAAAGACATTATGTTTCACCTTTGTATTTTTTGTCGACTTTTGAACACCCAATAATGATGTAGAATCTTTTAACTTTCTTGAATTTATTAGATGGAGTAAAAGTTGAGCTTGTATTGTTACTGATTCATCTTTGAAAAAAGTATTATACATATTCTTAGTTCGATATCTTATATAATTCTTAGCTTCTTTCTTCCCAAATTTGTCAGTTTCAACATTTTCTAATATTTCATCATCAATGTTGATATATTCTCCTACATATTTCAATTTAAAGTTTATATTAAAAAACAAAACCCGAACATAAATTCACTAAACTATATACAAGTGTTCATCTTGTAATATCTAAATTTATGTACATACCTATAGGTGATTCGTCTTCTACTTCAATTTTGGTTTCAACGTCTTCTGCTTCAATTTTGGTTTCAATGTATTCATCGACATTATGAGACAAATCTATTTATGTTTTTTGAAAAACATCAAATCGTAATTACAATCAATTATATTAAACAATATTTTAAATTTGAATTCTATACTTTTAATATAGACAATATGTGCATGCATACCTGGTTGGACGACTTCTTGTTGAAAATCTCATCATCGTTTCTTTCTTCAATATTTGCATGTTCTCGTTTATTTTTGCAATAATGCTCTTTCCTTTGATCGTTATGGTGAGTTTCATCTTGAGTGCGATCAAATTTTCTCTTACACAAACTTTTGTTTCCCATATTTATCTGTAAAAGTTATGATCAACAAAGACTTCACCTTGAAAAAATGATCAACATTTATCTTTCAACATATAAATTGTTATTTCAATAAAAACTTGAACAAACATCAATTACCTTATTCAACAAAAATGAAAAAGATGATTCGAAACTTTGTTTAGGTGCTCTAGAAAACCATCAAACAAGCGATGAATTGTGTTAAATGTGTTCGGCCGAAAGCGTATTTATACGATTTGGCGTGAAATGAAATGATACGACGTATCTTTTCATTTTTTTCGACCGACAAAATTCTCTCAACCATCTTTCGGTCGAAACAAGTTTTTTTCTGCTGAAAACCATGGAAACCGTTTATTTTTTATGGATTCCATTAGAATTTAGGTTTTCGGTCGAAAGAATATTATTTCGGCCGAAAACTAGAAATTGGGACTGTATCTAGAAACCAGAGAATTCCTCCAAGCTTATCTGAACTTTAGAGGTTGCGAACTCCTGCAAATACTCAAAATTTGGTTTCGAAAATGACACCAGCATTTGCAAAATTGAATCTTCTTTCAATTCCTATAATTTGTTTTCATTTTCATTTTTTTTATCTAATTTTATTTAATTTAAAAAAAAATATTGCATAATATTTTCAGCAGACATTATGATTCAGTGAAATGAAATATTCGTATCTCTAAAAATACAGAGTGAAAAATTTAGAAAAAATTATATTCATAATCCTTAAACTGTTCTTTACAAAAAGGTATTTTTATATTTTACTTATAAGTAAAAATTAAGATAAATACAAGGTGGGGGAAAACATGTGTTTAAAATATGCAACGTTTTCAGCTTGGTCAACTTAAAAAAATTCTAGAAATTATAATATTGATCCGTTAGATTCAAAATTATAGTCATAATAAAATAGAGTCTCTGTAGATTGTTGCAGTATATTTCGTTTGTTAAAAACAAAATTTTAATAATAGATACATTGTTGGGGGAAAAAATAACTCATTATCATTTCTTTCATGTTTAAGGAACATATTGTTAAACAATTGTCAAATTGACATATCAAATATTGATAAAACAAATTTGAAAAATAGTCATTGGAAAGCTAACAAAATTCTTTACAAGTTTTGTTTTTACTGTAAAGTGAAATTCTAAATAAAAAAAATACTTTTGTATGCCGGAAGTTGAAGAACTTGTGAAAATATAGTTTTTTTTTTCTCGTAAAACAAGCAAAATAGACACCCATCTTCATGAATTTACCCTCATGTGAGAAATGCTAAAAAATTCCACAATGAATTGAAAATCTACCCATACCCTAGAACATATTTACAGAGTTTTAAAAACATTTTCCTTACCAAAAAATTTCCGGAATGGAATGTGTTAAAGAGTAATCCAATTGTCATTCTTCAATCATTTCATTTTGGAATTCATACGAGTTATAATTTGTGTTGCCATTCTAGTTAATTAAATTTGCATTCACATAGACAAAGGATATATGTAGTGTTGATTTGATGAAACATGTAGTTACTTATTTACATAATATGGAATATAATAGGGAAATGAAAATACAACTAAAATTCCTTTATGTTATTTAAGCGTCCTATTTGATTTGACTTACTGAGATGCTAAAATGATTCATTAAACTCATATTAATCATGTTTTTAGGAAAGTGTTTAAAAAAATACTAGCTATGCATATGTGGCTAAGGATTGTTGCATTCACTTAGTCTATGATTTTCCAAAAACATCATTATATCCTATGTGGCATGGTGCATTTTGGAATATTTGTGTCTTTTGTAGGGGTTTTCATTGTGGATGTAGATATCCATGTATGCAGGACTTTGACTTGTTCACAACCCTATTGCAGGTTCCACATACATTCCTTATGAATCCTACATTGTATAGGTCCATGACACCTATTGATGGGTATTTTCAAATTCCACATCTATCTTTTAACCCCTATTAGATTCTCCAAGTTGTCTTCCATGTTCTTAATTTTGTTGCATCCAATATTACAACTTGCACAACATTCCCTTATCGGTTCTTATTCTTTATATTTTCATTGTGCCTCACACATCGTTAGTTTTCTACTTACACCCCTCTAACGAACACTCGTAGAGTTTTCAACTTTATGTGAGTGATTTGCTTCATGTGATTAGGTCTTTGACCTTTAAGTTTGACTTCCCTAACTTGGTCGATGCTATAATCCATTACAAATCAGTCAAGTAATCAAGAACCTTATCATCATGTAGCTCAAGGAAAGTCAACCTTTTCTCATTACTACAAGGATGGGAAGACATAATGCCATTATTAGTGTTAAAATTGGTTTTAGTTACAACAAGAAGCACAAGGTTTATAATTAGCAGTGCTAGGAATTTATGAATATTTTTACGACACCACCATCGTTATATGTCATTGATTTCCTTTCCTTCGATAAGATATAATTCAAAAAGTCTTATTGAAGATAAACTCTAGAAATATATTTAAATATAGGAAAAGACCAAAGTTTTAAATGTCTTACTTGAGTGAAGGCATACTCCAAACTATCTAATAATACCTTTCTTTCAAGACCTTATTTATATCTTAAAAGTAACAACCTTTCATTATGTTAAAATATAATAAAATATAACAAACACTTATAATTGAGAGAAGCACCTCAGTGAAAATGAGAGGATTTTTGATCATTTACCTAACTCAGTTAAGTTCTCACTTATCTAATTCACACATATAAGTTAAACCCAAAGCTTTGTGAAAGTAAAGTATAACCTTTTCTTCCACTAAATGTAAGTAATAACATTTACAAGTTCTTTCTTTGTATAACTTGACCTACACAATTCTTTCTTAGTATAGCATGTGCCTTTCCGTATATAACTTTTGATCTACATATGTTCTTTCTTAGTATAGCCCGTACTTAACAAGATAGAGTATATTTTATTATATTTCTCTATCATTATTACTCTATATAAGGAGTATATCCTTTCCATTTATTTAAATAATAAAAATCCTTATATAATATGTAATGAATACTTAAATAATGTTGTCTATATATATATTTTAATGACTATTCTAACTAATCTCATTTAATTATTTCTTTTATTTTAACCAAGTAGAATGTTTAAATATCTCTTAAAATTCGGAATCTATATGTAATGTCTAATATTCACTCTTCTTTACTCCAGGTAATGCCTAATATTCACTCCCCTTTGATAACTTGAAACCCCTTTTCATCAAAATATTGGAAGAGTGATCCCAATAACTTGATAAGGTCATTGCTTTTGGATTCTGCATAGTACAAATAATATACATAGGTCACTAGAAGATAATTTTATGAAGTATTTTTCCTTTCTTTATTTGGATACAAATGCATTGTTATCCAATAACTTATTTTTTTCACGGGATATCTTTTAAATCTTAAATGTGACTACATGGAATTTAAAGGAATTCTAATGAGTTTAAAATATCAAGTTGCTTTTAGTTAGTTTGTTTTTTATTTTTATTTTTTTAAAATTTTTCTTTTTTAAATTTAATAAGTAACATAATTTTTCTTACAAATAATTTTATTGTTCAACTTTATAATCATCAATTCTTTTAATTAATGTACATTATGAACATATTTATGAAGATTATGGGTGAAAGTAATGTTTTTTCTTTCGCTTAATAAATTGAATATATAATATAGTTGAAGCATTTTGTTTTATTTTATTATATAAATTAATTTTTTGAATTGTAATTTTATGTTTATATGTTTCAAATTTTTCTAATTAATGGGAAATGTAACCATATTCTATAAAATACTTATAACATTTTTAAAATATCTTTTTTATTGAAACATTAAAAATATATGAATATATATTTCAATTTTCATTATTTACTTATTTATGTATCTAGGACATAAGATAATAATAGCCTAGGTTGTTATTCTAATAAACATATTTGCATTCACATACACAAAGGATATGTACTATGGGTTTCAAAAAACATATGTTTTGTAAATATATTATGGAAATATTCTATAAAATACTTATAACATTTTTAAAATATCTTTTTTATTGAAACATTAAAAATATATGGATATATATTTCAATTTTCATTATTTATTTATTTATGTATCTAGAACATAAGATAATAATAGCCCAGGTTGTTATTCTAATAAACATATTTGCATTTACATACACAAAGGATATGTACTATGGGTTTCAAAAAACATATGTTTTGTAAATATATTATGGAATATAAGGGGAACAAATGTTATAACATCATTTGACACCACACATGCTTATGATGACTCATTGGCCTCAATTACATCCTTTTCCTAGCTTGCAGGGCTATAATGAAAATCCCAACATAAGGATGCCTTTCTTTGATATCTCTTTTCTCCATCCCAAGGCTCTAATTTATACTCCATTTTGATAGTTGAAGTAGTTATGAACATGCTATAGGAGGTTGGGAACGTAGTGAACTCGTTAACTCCGTCCGAAATGTTAGGATTTATTATTTTTTTGAGCCAAGTTAACATGTACACGGGTTACTAACTAACAAGGTATGTATGCACATGAGTTGATTTAAGGAGAGTCGTGTACATCAAACCAAAATGAGATTTTTAAAGTATTTTTTGGGAGGAAAAAGGGGGTTTTGGTCTTGCAAGCTAGGAAAAGGATGTAACTGAGGCCAATGAGTCATCATAAGCATGTGTGGTGTCAAATGACACTATAACAACAAAAACATCAACTATTGTTTTTTTCATTATTTGACCATCCTATTTAATTTGGCTGCTAGGAAGTCCAAACATTTTGGCTTCCAACTGCTTGTAATTGTCATACATTTTTAAGGAAAGTTTAAAAAACTAGTAGTTATGTATATGTTGGAAATTATTGTTATATTTTTCTAGTTTCTAACTTTCTATAAACTGCATAGTCTCCTTTATGACATGGTAGGTTTTGGAATCTTTGCGGGTCTTATGTATGCGATATTTTTCCTTGTAGTTTTGTAAATCCCCACTTAGAAGTATTCAACTTGTTTGCAAGCCTATTGAGGGTTCTACATATGGACCCTATGGATACTATACCTTACAAGTCCACAATAACTATTCATGGTTTTTTGAAAATTCCACACCTATCTTTCAACACTTTCAAGATTCTTCAAGTTGTCTTTAAAGTTATTAAATTAGTTGCATCTAATCTTTTGACTTGAAAGCTTCAATTATTTCTATTCAAATCCTCATTTTGCCTCATGTTTCATTGTTTTTTTTTGCTTTCACGCTTTTAAACTAGCACCCATCAACTTTCCAACTTCACGTCAATACTTTAATCTGTATAATTGGGTCCATGAGCTTCCAACATAGAATTGTCAACTTGCTAGACCTTGCAGAGGATCATCCAAATTGGAAAGCACTTGGGCAAGAAAGAAACTTACTATTATGTAACTCAAGTAAGGTAAAATTGGTTTTAGCAATGATAATAAGTGTTATCCCCATTTTGTGGGATAACTAAGGAGATCATGTCTCGAGGCCCTCATGTTGCAGATATGGAGTTTCGAGAGACTACATGACCAATGGTATCCATTTGCATGGATGGAGACCCTTCTCCCCACCACAAAGGTCATAAATTTTTAGATGACATCAACTACACCAGCTGGCTTTCGAGATGCAATGGGCCTTGCTCCATAAGGTACAAGTCAAGTATTATGGTAAGTGTCATTTCAATATTTGAGACATTTGAGTATGGTGTATCTTAGACTACTTTGGACTCCATGAAATATACTTGGAAATTATAAATTTTTCCCTATTTCACCTTGGTGGTTGACATTGTGCCCTAGTAAGTGGTCTTCCTTAGGAATTGGTTTGCTACTAGTAACTCCCTTGAAGAGGCATCATATCGTTCCCAACCATACTTACCACTTTCCATCACTATTTACCCCTCGTTTCCTTATCTCTTGGGATTTTAGGGTGTATTGACCCGAGAAGGGGTTGTCCCTCATTCTATGGGAAGAAGGGGCTGGAGGTCCAGAGGGATTGTTGCTAGGTAAAAGATAAAATCCTATATATAAACCTTCCAGATGCTTCACCCAGGTATCCCCCAAGAAAGCAATGAAACACTTCTCTATAAGAAAAGGGGGACCCATAAGAATAATGATTATGAATGCTTAAAGGGTTAGTTGGAGGATATGAGGTCTCATCACGAGCCAACCTATCATGATCATGGATATCTAGTGGCATGAAATTATCATCATATGGTCACCAAGCGAGGGCAATGGATCCCAGTTGCATGGATGAGAGAAAGGGGGTCTCATCACGAGCCAACCTTCTCATTTCCGCTAGGTATTTGTGAGTGACACTGTCATTATTTGGACACGACGCTAGGATAGTGGCCTTCAAATTGTTCTTAAATTATGAAAGAAACAAAGAATGGAAAAACAATGGACTTGGAAAAATTGCATTGCAAACGAAGGTGCCACACACCCTCTACAAAGACACCCATGAATGAAACAGTACAACCCCTTGTATGTCATGAACCCCATGCCCATTGAGTCCTGATCCTGAACCACTTCATCCACTTTACATGGATTAGAGAGGGATCTCTTGGAAACACTCCTTGATCTAGGGGAAGATATACCCAATAGGACACCTTGTCAACCCTCACATATCCAAGCTCGACAAGTCACATAATGTCTTTAAGCACTTAATTGTTTGGCAGGGTAATCTTTGATGCACATGCTTAGATGGCTCATTCATTGACTTGATTTAATTTTCATGATATTTTTACTTGAGATCCTTGGAGGGTGTTCTTATCTGTCTTTGCAGGACCTAGTTGGTGGACAGTTTTGGAGGAATGAGCCTAGCTTGGGCTTCCATGGGGCATGAATCCCATAGGTATATTCAAAGGGCTCACATACTGGATGAGAGAGATATACCTTCAGAGGCCTATAATATATTGTGGACTATTATCGCTTAGTTTGTAGGAAAGGTTCAGGTAGCTTGAGTCAAGGCTTCAAACTGGCGTAACAGGAGCTTCCCCACCCACTGTCACCTCGATGGGGAGCTCTTTCTATTTAGGGTGGCTAATCCCAAGGGAGACGTCCCTAGTAATCTGGGGTTCTGAAGGAGAAGGATCAAGGTTTAAGGTTTCAAAGGTAAAGGTAAGCCTCCCTTCACAGATTACTGCCAATAATGATAGTCAAGGAGAAGATCTTCCACTGAATGGCACCTATTTGCGAGACAAGACAAATAAAACTAAAGAATGTGCTGCAGTGGTTAGTACTTCAAAGTATTAATGACTATCTTTAACATATATATGAACAATGATCAAATGTAATTATTGACGAAGTTAATGATTACTAATTAAAACTTATATCTTATGTCACTTCTTCAATAAATACACAAGAGATATCAACATTCAATGTATAAAGTCAAACTTATTGTATCATAATGCAATGAATATTATAAATCTGCTCATATAAATAATGTTGCTGCATCACTATTGCAGAAATAGTGTGACGTCAGCCCTAATTCATGCTAGTTTTTGGAAGGCAAAAAGTGAACGTTTTGCACAATAGGCCAAGGAAAGTAATCTACACTTTAGTGCCAACCAAATCACAATGTTTTACACCTAAACAATGGTTAAAAGAGGCTAGACGTCATCGATATTTCTGCTGCTACAAAGGTGACGTTAGCCCTAAATTGGGGTTAGTTTGAAAGGCAAAGAGGTAAACGTTTTGCAATTTCAGCCAATGAAAATATTTAACACCTCTATGGCTATCAAGGGATGACCTAGCCGCAACTTTTGGAGCAAACAAGAGTTCAAAAAGGCCAAGACGTCATCCTAGGGTTAGGGTTAGTGAATTTG